>JACSZP010069929.1:0-11919 GCA_016161895.1 Pinna nobilis
TGAAGTACGCTCGTAAGGTAATTAAAGCAAAAACATTTACAGGGTTTTCTTTTTACTAGTCCAAAATTTGTTTCATGAAAAGAAAATTGATAAAAAGTGCGAGAGAGCTAAACGGGTTTTTTTTTCTTTTTCTTTCTTTTTTTTTTTTCTTTTTTTTTTTTTCTTTTTTTTTTTTTTCTTTTTTTTTTTTACTGTTAATGATACCAAACTAGTCAGGTCTTTCAGGGTATTTTTCAAATGATTTAAGGTTTGCACAAGTTTCACACAAGATTCTGTAAATTTAGATGTTTGACTAGCAGTTTTTGTGAAGTTCTAAGCTATAGGACTAAGGTCTCCATCTTGTATTCTTTAGTAGCGATCACTGGACCACACAATGACGGCATGTGTAAGTATCCGGCTTTTTAAGGTCAGGGTGTTTAATGCCCTTGGTATAAGAAACATCACAGTATGAATACAGAATTGATTTTTGCATATTAAATGGTCATACATGAATGTAACCGGGAAACTCTTAATTCAGGTGATATTTTATAGGTAATATATACTTTTTAAAGACATACAGTCTAACCCGTTTTAAGAGACCGGCCCAGGGAAGGAGCAAAAAGGGTCACATATGACAGGTGGTCTCTTAATTCAGGTGATTTATAGAGCTGTTTTGGGAACCACTCATTTAGGTCACATAAGACAGGTTTTCCTTTAATTCAGTGGGTCACTAAAGCAGGTTGGACTGTACATTCATGTCAAACAAAAGTTTGAATAAAGTGTGTCTGTTCCTCTTTGGCTGAAGTTAATATGTCGATCATTCGCATTTCGCATTTCGACCTCAAGTGCCAAGTGGCGATCCTCGTAACATCCTGTAATGCTACTTCATCCTAATAACTTCCCTCTCTTGCTTCATGAGCGGAATGACCTAATTATCTTTCGGTCTACTTTTTTCGTAACTGGAGCATATTAAGTATTATTCCCCGTGGAACTAGGTAACCGTTTAGTATAAGTGGGTTCTCAAAGTGCTTTGGAATACTTGAGCCATATTAGATTGCATTCCTCCTGATGTCTGTTGCTCTTCGCATTTGTAACTTTTTCTCGAAAAACCAAGCCATAAAGTCACAGTCTGCACTTTCAGCCATTTGCAGTATTAAAATCAAAACATAACTAATGTTTGTAGGCCCAGTTTTATAATAACCAAGTGTAAATCAAGATGCTTTACACATGCAGAAACAATTAATGGGTAATTTTAGTAACGAAGTTAAAAAAGCAATTATACTCAAGCGAGACTACAATTTGATTTTTATCAAGACAATTAATCTCGATCTGAAACAGTAAAACGGTTACGAAGATTAAACACGCATTCAGAGTTTGATCGTTTTCATTTGTGATGTTTCTGATCAAGGGTTTTACACATAATAAATGTTGTAAAAAAAAAAAGATGGAATAAAGAGGTCCATGTTGTTGGTATTTTATTTGCAATTTTGGAATTTTCTTTACAACGACCACGTGTCTACAGTTAGCTCGATTGCTTTTCATCAGTTTTTGGTTGGTTTGAGTTCATTTTGTGAGGTTAAACCATCATTTCTTTTTATTTCCGTATCTTGGTGAATGCCCCATGTTCAAATCACTTATTTGTTTATTACGGCGTACAGACAATAATTAGTAGTTTATTGCTTGCCATTCCCAGTGCTTCTGTTTTTGTTTTGACGCTCTTCGTTTTTACGATCCAGTCTTCTTCAATTTTCTGTATGGCTTTTTTATTAATATTTTTTTTAAATGATTTCTTTCGAAGTTGTATACATGAATTTTTTACTTGATGTTGTTAGCTTAACTTTATTACATATAAAGTTTTTTTAGTACGGAATATTCTACAGTCTTTATATATACTAAGGTTTTCAAAGGTTACGAGGTGTAAGCAACATCATTTAATGTCAGTTTCTAAAGTACTTTGTACTTTACCTTGTTTTTAGTTAATGCACAGCTGATGTTTGGATTCTGTACATAGGAAATTGATTTTGACATTTCTTTGTTTTGCTTACCTCCAGAATGAATAGTGGAATAATCTAATTTATATTTCTAGACTGGTCTATTACTTGCAATGTGATATGTACATCAAGGTAGGGAAAGGATAAACCAGTAAAATATTTTGGGTTATTTTTTGACATTTTCAAACATAGATAGAGCATGAACATCACAGAGGGACAGTCATAGCTCATTGGTTAGTGTGTTAACCTTCTGATTGTGAGGTTATGGGTCTGAATCCATGCTGTGCAGCAGTTGGCTGTCTCTCTCCTTTGGATGAGAAGGTAAAAGCTGCGGATCTATGTCACTGTAATAAAGACATGTTAAAGTCAACCCTCCTTGCTCAGTGGCCATAAGTGCAATCCATATAGGTATGGGCCAAATTTGTTGCCCTTCATTGGTATATAGTGGCATCTCCATATAAGTGAAACTTTCGTAGGAATCTCGGTTTTTACTCTTTCATCAGGGAAAGCTAACTGTAGCACTGCACGAATTCAGACCTACAACCTTACAATCAGAAGGTGATTAGGCTAACCACTGAGCCACTGAGGCCCCTCACCAGGAAGTAGACTTGTTGTATAAGAACCTCTACTTCAGTGGCACGGGTGTGAAGGCCATCCCACAAAATCTGAAGTGAATCTAATTAAATACTAGCAGGAAACATCTTCATCATTTCCGATTACACATATTGTGCAAAATCTAACCTCCCTTGGCAGTAATCCAATTCTTACATGTAGTAGTCTGAATATGAAAACAATTAGCTGTGTATCAGTTGAACTTTAACCCTAAATGATGTTGGTTTCACTTCACTTTCATTCAAATGGCTTTCCTCATTGCAGTAATATTTTTCATTATTGAAATTTGAAATTTTGGGATGGGGGTCAGGATTTAGAGAGATTTTGCTCATGGGGTTATAGTTTGTGAATGCCTATGGTGGCAAACAGCGCATGAATTACTAGTCTTCATTTTTTCGACATTTGTTATGAATCAACAGTATCAAAAGCTCCTTATCACTTGTCATAGTTTATTAGGGTATAAATTGTGATTTTGGCATTGGCAAATCTGTTGTTCAGCTTGAATTGTTTACCACAAAATTCCGAGTAAAAATTGTTACGAATCTTCAGTTAGCTCTGTGCCTTATTAACCCAATGAAAATCTGGATGTCAGGTGCCCCATCTCACTGAATCAGATGTACAGTCTGATTCAATCCGTTGACTCATTTCATTTCTGGCAGAAATCTTGTGTTTTGTGGAATTTGAAAATCTGGCAATGGTTCAAAAAATGAAGAAAGGGAAGCCAGAGTACTTATGCGAAGTGCAGATGAAAGGCTCGATGGATAGAGTGTTCTAGATAGAAAGGTTTATAAAAAAAATAAATAAACAATTATTTACTGTTGATGAAATGAATTTGTGTGTACAGTAGCAGTCGGGATTTTGCTCTGCAGCAATATCGCTATATCTTGATCATCAGATATCACACATGTATGCCCGTTATGAGTTTATTTTTTCGTAGGAGATATCAAACGGCACTTTTGGTGTTATCGGTTTATTTTCATTAGATATAGCATAGATCTGTGTTATTCTGCATGGTACGATATCACACACGTATGATTTATTGGGTTTATTTTTTTTGTAGGTGATATCACACATTCCTTCTGGTGTTCTTAATTTGTTTTCTTAAGATGTGGTGTAGGTCGTTGATATTATGTGTGGTATGATATCACACACACGCTTTTTTTGCCGAATTACTGGTCGGTTGGTTGTATTGTTGTTTAACGTCCCACTGAAGAATCTTTCACTTACATAGAGATGTCACCAATGTCAGTGAAGTGTGATAAATTTGGCTCAGCGCTTTGGCCATATAGCAGTGAGGGTTCTTTAACATGCCGACACCTACTGTGACATGGGACTTTTGTTTTTACTGTCTCATCCGAAGGACAGGAAAAGCTGCCCACAACGTGGCACAGATTTGAACCCATGACCTCAGGACCAGAAGGCAAACAGGGTAATTGGTAATGCAATAGTTATGACATAAATCTTTGACATGACCTTTCATTGATAGGTGCCTTTTGTATTTCTCATGTGTATTAATTACCCTACAATAAAAAGACCGTTCTCTTGCTTCTGAAATCAATGACCCTGAACTTGGAGGAGTTTGACCTATTTTTTAGAAACTTTAACCATGTAGTACTTTGTTACACAAATACAGTCCAACCTGTTTTAAGAGACCGTCTAAGGGAAGGCACACAAAGGGTCACATGTGACAGGTGGTTTCTTAATTCTGGTGTTTTATATAGGAAAAAACCATGATGGGAACCACTCATTTAGGTCACATAAGACAGGTTTTCCTTTAATTCAGTGGGTCACTTAGGCAGGTTAGACTGTACATTGAAGTTGTTGTATCCATATTTCCAGTCACAGCCTGGCATTTCAATGTCTGCCAAGATTTTTACAGTTCACCTACATCAACTATGGTTTTCGAGATTTTTCCAATTATTCAACACTTCACACCTCATCTGTTAAGCAATATGATCAACTAAAAGTTCAAAGGTTACTTGATAAAAGAAGTAGTTCCTAGCCCCATGTTATAGGGCAGATGTTCTCTCTCTTCTCTATGCGCTTGACTTATCGTATCAAAACCAAGATTACTGAATTACAAAAAGTCACGTGTACAATTGATGTAAGGTTCATCTCCATTCTTCTGTTGTTGATAAGGAGGTAGATAGTAAAAAAAAAAAGCATTGTGCTTTAACCCGTTCACCACTAAAGTCAAATTTGGATTTGCCGAAATCACTGATTTAAGGAAGAGTCCATAAGATTTCAGGGGTGATTGGGCTAAACCACTTAGTCTCTCACCCCACATCAGCATGGGTTCAAGCCTCGCTAGAACCTAAGTTGATTATGTGAAAAAGGTTGTCAGAATCTGGTATAAAATGTAATATTTTGAAATTTGGACAGATTAATTGCTTCTCTTCTGTTCATTTATAGACTTCTCTTAGCTCACTTGGACCAAAGTCCAGAGAGCTGATGCCATCCCCCTCCCCTCTGTCGCTGTCGTCATTGTTGCCATGTTATTCTGAACAGGTTTATAAGAAAAAGAATGTCATCAAAGCAAATTTTGGTTATGTACCATTCTAAAACTCACTTCTTTACTTTCAGGTGAAAGAATTCTACAGAATCGGTCCAATGGCCTGGCAGTGGAGATCCTGGTCAACCCACAGCTTCAGACCCTCCAGCAGGCGGTCAAGAAGTTCATGAGTGTCCATAGCACCTACAAACACCTGATTTATGCCGGACACAGCTTCAGCGGAAATGGCGCCTGGGTGTTGCAGGACGACACTTTCACCTTGTCTCACCTGGCCCAGGTATTCAAGGACAACACAGTGGAAGAGGCCCTTAAAGCACAGAAGGGGTCGCAGCTTGTTGTGCATTGTCACACAGAGGGAGAATGGAAACAAACAAATTTGCAGAAAATGGCGGGATTGAAGGATTTAAATGTTCAGCTGAACCCATCGGAGAAAGTGTCAAATTCTCATGGAGTGCTGCAGTTTGCAGCGTACATTTCAAACTTTGTTAAGCCGATGACCATGACAGACTTGCTGAAAACTACGGATTATGTTGGAAATTTGCGATTCAGTAAGCCGACCTTATACATCTTTCCTGGTTGTGAAGGCGATTCGGCTCTGTTTGTGATTAGTGGTTTTAATTTGCTGGTGAACGGAGGCTACAGAAGGAAGGCTTGTTTCTGGGACTTTTCTAGACATTTAGATAGAATAGATGCTGTTCTGTTGACCCACTTGGGGTCTGATAACTTGTTTGGCGTCTCATCTATGTTGTATAGAAAATCGCTAGGTAATGTCCATCCAGAAATTGGATATATTTACATGAACACCGCCGACAAATTGCCACAGGTCAATGGCGATAAGAAACCTAGTCTTGCTATCAATCTGGCCGAGGAAGGCAGCAAAATTGTGGAAATGACCAAGCAGATCGGTCAAACTCCACATCCATGCCTTCGTCCAACAACTGGAAATCAACTACAGCCAATCAATTTGTATCATAAAGTAGGTCATGGATCACTTGATATGTATGTACTCAATCCGGTGTCAGACAGCAAAGAACTGAAGGAATTTTATCAACAATGGAACAAGCAAGTTGCAGAGTTTGGTGTTGCCCAGAGTATTTCTCTTCCGAGCATGTTGTCCATTTGTGCCCTGTTGGTTTGGCAACCAGCTGATCCGAATGAAAAAATTAACAGGATTTTCTTCCCTGGAAACGCACCACAGCACAAGATTGCAGAGGGAATGGAAAAGTTGAAACATTTAGACTTCTTGAAGCATCCGGCTTGCAGTGCAAAGGACCTTCAGTCGAAAGGCGCCACTAAGAAAGCTGGCCCTGCAAGACCCGCATCTGGACGTACAGTTAAATCGAGTACAGAAGTATCCTCATCTGTAAAGAAAACAGAATCCACTAAAGTAACAACTGAGAGAAGAGAACCACAGAGGCCAAGGTCAGAGGTCAGTAAGTCAGCTGATCTGACAAAAGGAAAGAACGGACCCAGCAAATTGTCCGAACCAAAGAGCAAAGCTACTCCTCCACGGTCCACTGCACCTAAAACAAACAAGTCGTCCAAGGAGGAGGACAACAAGAAGGCCTCAAAGATGGAGGAGAAGCAAAAAGCCAAGCCAGCATCTCCAACAAAATCTAGTCCCAGAAAACCTACTGACTCAGCATCTAAAAGGCCGGCCACTGAAACATCACCAAAGAAAGCCCCACAAGAAAAAGAAAAGCCACTGCCAGAGGCAGATCTGGTTAAAATGGTGGAAGCGGCACCAAAACCGGTGGACACAAAGCCCGAGGAAGTCCCCACACAAGTGGAACCTCCTCCTGTGCCCCAGGAGTCCTTGATTGACATCACCGCAGAGGCCCCTCCTGCCCAGGCTCCTGCTGAACCAGCCTCTGAGAAGACCCCCTCTCCTGAACCCCTTCCAGACCCAAATCAGTACGATGCTGCTCCGGCTCAGTCGCAAGATTTGTCGTCGATGCAAGATTCCTTCATGATGGAGCCCAAGCAAGACGAACCTGCACTCCAACAGCCAGCACTAGATGACATCCTTCTTCCTAATGGTGGTCAACAGGCCAATGAGGTGGAGGAACTGGAAGAGGACCATGATGAACAAGAGCTGGTTCAACCAGAATCATTACCTGAACCTGTCGCTTATACCCCACAGGAACCAGACTTGATTCCAGATTCATTCCCTTCTAAAGATATTCCAGATTATCCAGTACAGATTCCGAGTGAGGGTTTAATCTTGCCAGAACCTGATGTTGTTCCCTCTCCAAAGAATGAGGCAGAATCCCCAGTGGCTTTAGATATGCCGGTGGAAAAGCCCATGGAGCCTTTTAAGGAGGACACCCTAGAGAGAGAACCTGAGAGAGAACAGGTCAGAGAGGAGTCACCTGACCAAGCTGATGCTGAGAAAGCTGAAGCTGAAAAAGATGAGGCTGACGTTACAGACATCTCAGAAGAACACAGAATGCAAGAGAGTCTAACGGAGGAGCTAGATACTAAGTCTACTGAGGACTTGGTAAGTGCTGAAGACATCCCTTCACCAGAGTTCATGGAGGGAAAACTCCCAGTTCATGAGGAGCAGCATGTTGACGAGAGGGAACCCCAGTATATGAGAGAGGACTATGGCCAGTTCGAACAAGAAAGAGAGGCTGTGCATGAACAAATTGAAACTCATGAGGACAAAGTTGAACAAGATCAAGGGATGTATGAGGAGGAAAAAGCAGTAAATGACGAGGGCGAGGTAGAGTCTGGTATGGAGAGAGACGATAATTCACCTTGTACAGAGGAAGATATCACAGAGGATGTGAGTGGGGATGAGGAGAGGATGATGGACCAACAGGAAGCTGCACAGATGGACCTCCTAAAAGGGGATCAGGATGAGGCAACACCAGAGGATGCTGAATCTCCCCAGATAGATGAACCCGTCCCAGTTCATGAACAAATGGTAGAGCCCACACCAGAACACGAAATTGAGGAAAGGGCAGAACCTCCCAGTCAACAGGAAACCATTTCCCCAGTTCCTAGTCCAGTGGAACCAGTGACAAAAATTGATGCTCTTGATGTTCATCATGACGAAGAGGAGGGAGAGATATCACCTGACGAGGCGGATAGCCAAGGCGATGCTGGCGAAATCTCGCCAGATTTCGATAGTCAAGGAAGTCAGGAGGGAAGCCCAGTGATGGAACAGCCCCCAGAAGCGGAAGATATTTCACCTTATGCTTTCGAGAACAAAGGTTTCACCGAAACATCACATGAAGAGGTGGTAGGTGGCGCCGAATCAGAGATGTCTCAAAGTATGACACATGATACTCATGGTGACATGGAAGCTCCGGAAGATGCTTGTGTCGATGCTTCGGAAAAAGATGCTGTGGGATATAAAGAAGAATCTCACATCCCTGGTACTGTGCCAACAATTAACTCTCCTGATGCTGCTGCTGCTGGGGGCGTGGATCCGTTGGCGGAGTCATATGATGAGCAAGTGAAATCAAAAGAAGAGACTGAAGAGAGAGATGAGGACCACCTAGAAATGTCAAACATTCCCGAAGCATTTGAGAAGGACATCACGCCTGATCCTCTAGATCAAGCAGCTGCAGATGAAGAAGACAGCACACAGGAAATCTCTCCTTCTAATGAGTACCCCAGTGACGAGGGGATAAGTCAGGACATGTCTGGGGAACACGGTCACCCCACTGAGGGGATGATGGAGGAAGAGATCCCTCCCTCTGACGAGTTACACAGTAACCATGGCCTAGGGGAGGAGATGCCCGAGCATTACGATCACAAAGAATCTGAAGAAGGTAGGGATGCGGTCGATATTAAACAAAGCGAGGGATTAAATCCATTTGATGGTCTTGACCAGGCTCAGATAGCAAATGCTCAAGATCCGATTTTCAGTCCAGGATCTGATAACGTCCAAAGCCAACATCAAGGATGGGGAGCAGATAAAGAGGTCACTAACCAGATGCAGGATCCGTTTGGTTTAGGAATTGAAAGTCAAGATCCCTTCGCTGCAGCGGCAGGAAATACTGCGCCCTCACAGCAGGCTTATAGGGATCCTTTTGATGAATTTGCACCAGATGATGGCGACAGAGAAATGGCTCAACAGGAGTTTGATCCTGAATCTCAATGGGGTAAACCCATGGGTCTTCCTTCTCCCCCACCCCCAGAGGAAAAATCTGCTGCTTCTAATGGCCCCGTCAAAGGTAATAAGGTCCCCAATGGTAAAGGTGTGGCCAACGGGAAAACTTCGCCAACTAAGAGTGCATCAAAGCCAGGAGACGGTAAGAGACCAGATTCTGCCACTGTCACAAAGATGAAGGCAAGCGACAAGTCAACCATGCAGAAGACTCACTCTAGCAAAACGGTGACGGAGAAAAAGAAAGTGGGAGCAACGGAGAAGCTGAACACCTCCAGATCGGAGACTACGCGGATGGAAAAACACAACACTTCCAAAGTAGAGACCACTAAGATGATGACGGGAAAAGGAAGGCCAAGTAGCGCAGCTGTATCAGAGCCAAAAGCCAAAGCACCTAGCAAGAGGCCAGCCACTGCCACAGGAAGTAGCCGCTCCTCACCAGCCCCGGCAAAGATGCCACCAATGCCGCCCATGACACCATTTTACATGGATCTGACGTATATTCCCCATCATGGCAATACCGCTTTCTGCGATGTGGAATTCTTCAAGCGAATCCGAGCCAGGTACTACGTTTACAGTTCTTTGTCGCCAAATCCACAGACACTGAATGCTCTGTTAGACGGTAAAGAAGCTTGGGACGACAAAGACCTCAAGGTAACCATCATACCAACTTATGATAACGATACTTTACACCACTGGATGGCGCTTAACAAAGATAGGTTAAACGAATTAAAGGTCGATGTCGATCCTTCCGCTAGTCGATGTACCGTTCAGTTGCAGGACCACGAAACATGTTGTTTAGCATATAGGTTAGAGTTCTCGAATACGGAAACCCTGTAGAACAAAATAACTTTAGGGCTTTTTTCTTTTTCGTCAGCTGCCAATTAGATGTCATTGATCATGTGAACGGTCAAACGAATGAGAGGTCAGACGTGATGAGATTGATGAACACAATTAATTCAGTGAGCCGTGTGTTTAATTTGAAATGGATAAGTTCAGAAATCATTTAGCATTGTAATATTGTGTTCTGCAATGGTTGTTCTGTTGCTAAGCAACATGTTGGGAATGGATGTGAAAGTGCCAGTTTATGACATAAATTGATGTGACTTTACTACAGGGCGATCGGATATTTGTTCTTTTATAAAAATGCACTTAAGTCACTTTGATATATAAATCCTGAGCACAAAATGTTCACTTAATTCTGTATGCATTACTTTTCTTGGAGTGCAAATCTACTGCCAGACTTTTGATTTGCAAAAGACAATTTTCAAAAGATGTGGAGGTATTTTTCATTATTAGAAATCCTGAGGAGGATCTAAACTTTTCACAGTTTTTCGGTCACATCTCTTGTCCACACCTGGTTCTAAGAAATCACAGATTGAAAGACTTAGTCCTTGCCAGACAGACCAATAATTTTTTTCTGTGAAAGGAACGTGAGAATGGTGCATGATCTTCAAAACGTTTGTGCCTATGTGATGTGAATGTGTATAAACTGCAAAGCTCTGCAAATACTATGATTGTTTTTTATTCTAGTTTTTTTTTGTGTTCAGTTGTGGTTTTCTTGTTTTATAAGTGGATGTATGTACAGAAAAGCATTACTTGTGTGTGTAAATTATTTTTGTTAATTTGTTTTTTATGCTTATGATATGCCAGTAGATGTCATCCAATCTCTCTCACTTTATTGTAAAGTTAAGTTGATAACTTTCTTCATTGGTTCAAGGCAATGAATACATGTAACAGTGTGTTCTGATGAAATTACCTGCCCTGATGTCAGAGTAACACTTTAGCTAGAAAGCTAGAATTTTATTGGAAGTACAAATGTATTAAGGTCATGAACTTTTGCCTCAGCCATTTTGAATGCCAAATAAGCACAAGTGTGCAACTGCAAATCATCACCTAAAGCTGCAAAGAGCTGTAAATGTATGTTATTGTTAGCTGAGGCATTACAGTAATGCACAGATACAGATGAGTGGGCGAAAATTAAATTAGCTCCCCTTCTTAGTTTTTTCATTTTAGATCATTGGGCAAGAACTGGGTTAGCTTCCTTTTGTTTATCTTTTCGAATTCGAAAATAGACATTTGATTATGAAACTAAGATAGGTTTTTCATTAATGACTCGAAGAACTGATAAGTCTGATTGATGTTCAATATGGATAAATGCACCAATCTTAAATTTGTCCCTTTTCATGCGTTACATTATAGGGCATCTTAGTTATTCTGTTACATGTACACTGGAACCTCGTCAATCGGGACGCCTTTGTTCTCAAGCAAATCGTCCAGATAAATGAAGCATTTGGATTACTGAATCCATATTTCGATAATAACCAGTTCAAATTAAACATTACGTTCCCAGGAAATTCTGTACAGATTAATGAGGCTCAACTGTATTGAATTTTTTTATGTTGAAAAGTTGTAATCTTCATTAACTGTCAACAGGATATTTTGCCATAGTTTTGTCTGTTTTCCATTCTATGGGGACTTGGGTTCAACTCCATGNNTTATCAAGATTTAAAAAAAAAATAAAGATCACTTATTTTGAATGAAGGATCTAGAGTGGTCTGAGGATCTGATTATAATGTTTTCAAATGTATTCGTCATCTAGAGTGAAACTTATCTGGACATGTCAGGAAGGGGAAAAAAGGCAGATTTAATTGGTCAAGTACAGGTAGTAATGTGTACATGTATATGAAAGATCATTCAAAGGA
>JACSZP010069943.1:0-16728 GCA_016161895.1 Pinna nobilis
TGGCTGTCCTTGTCTTTCGGATGAGACAGTAAAAACCGAGGTCCCGTGTCACAGTCCGTTTCCGAGCCTATGTCTAGCTGTATATGATTCATAATATGTCGCACTAAGTTGCTGGTCCTACTGTTCTTTCTTGGAATCACAAAAAATATATTTTTTTTTTTTTTTTTTTTTTTTTATGAACGCGAAAAACAGATTGTCTGATTTCAGGTTACATTCATTACATATGCACGTGTAACACACTAAGTGGCGTATTATTACCTTTAAGAGAATCGATATGGTGTAAAATTAACCTAGTAACACATCGCTCTGTACTCGTTTTCATTGTATTATGATATTGTATTGCTATTTAACGTCCCACTCAAGAATCTTTCACTTATATGGAGACGTCACCGTGTGCCGGTGAAGGGCGACATATTTTACCTATGCTCGGCACTTATTTAATTAAGGCCGTAGCAGAGGGAGGGTTCTTTAACATGCCGACACCGACTGTGACACAGAACACCGCTTTGTACTGTCTCATCCGAACGACAGGGACAATCACCGTACCGCGGCTCGGACTCGAACTCCGGGCCCCTTGATGAGAAGACGGTCACGCTTATCACTAGGCCATGATGACTCAATTCGTTTTTAAGTAAGAATCATGTCATGTTTATCTGCTCCAAAGTCCATAATTCTATATCATTTGAAACTATTTTACCATAACTGTTAAATATATAGGTCAAGATATTACGTAAGAGCAAGAGCTTGATTTTTAGACTTCTCATTCGCAATGGTTTGTAGTTTTGCCATCCCAGTATGCAAAATTATTACGCCATTTGCTATTACAGTACTCATTTCTCTTTTATTTTTTCCTACTGATTTTATTCCGCCGTTTGCACTCATGAAAATTAATAAATTTTACAAAATATGTTTACATGAACAGCATTATTATTTCTCTGAAATAATTCAACGAGCAGTTATACCATGATACTGTGATTACCTTGAGTAAGTGTCAGACTCAAATTTTTGACTGAGGGCGAATGTCAATGGTTCGCTCGACATATTTAAGCTATTTCGCAGCATTGAAAGAGTTCATAGTGTATGCCAACATATCAAAAGCTTACATCAACTTGATTTCGACACTATATTCGTATTATTAAATGACGTTAAGTACGAATAAAACAAATACACAGCACAGTTATATACTATTGAATATATTGATATAAAATAGGTATTTTATACTTTTACCCTCATCATACGTATTTACTGTTGCATTCTGAGTACATTCATGGATACCACAAGAAACTGTAGTGTTGTCTGGGTCGTAAATGTCCTGATAAACTGCCGAAGTGCAGTTGTCCCAGCGAGAGATCAGACCAGAGTAATCTGAAATAAAAGTTAAATAGAAATCGTCATTTGAACTTAATGATATCGAGTAATCATTTATCCATGACATAGTATACGAATGCGGTGAAAACAGAAACAACGTTAAGCTCAGCTGTGGGATAGGTTCCATGAAGGAGGACGCAACCCCTGTCGAGTGGCCACGCCCAGTGTGCGTCAATAACCAAACTCGTAGTCGGTAAGGATGAATCAATTTTTCTTTAATTTCTAAAGGTCAGAGACGCCTGAATAAACTTCCATAGATTGCAATGTTAACGTTTCGCCGAGTGTCACGTGTTTCCGACGTTCAAATGTCCATAAACTCTCTCTCTCTCTCTCTCTCTCTCTCTCTCTCTCTCTCTCTGTGTGTGTGTGTGTGTGTGTGTGTACACACACGCACGCACACACACATATCTATGCTTTAAAGTAGAAATCCCCGCGTTCCACGTACAGTGTTGTTCATTTCCCGTTAGGAGTTTTGAGATTGTCGGATAATTGGCCAACAAATATTACAAGTGTTTTTTTCTGTTGAAATTCCAAGCACCTGTTCATTTTTCCTTCCGTGAACTTGTATGTTGAATCAAACTAGTGTTGGACTTAATAAGATTTATAATAATCAATGACCAACATTTTGTAAATATATGTTCCCACTGCAGTTAACCAAAGGATGTGTTTTGCCAACAAGTCGCTCTTATTAATTTTCACATGAAATCATTGTGCAAAGAATAGCATATTTGCAGATTTTGATAATGTTGATTTGAAAATGAGAGTAAAAATGATTACAAGTGAAGCTAAGATATAAATTCATTAACTGGACAACAGCGTTTCCTTAAATTAAGATAATGGGTGAACATTGTAAAGAACTACCATACACCAAAGAAGGAACAAAAAATTCGAGGTGGGATTCTCACTACGTACATGATGGACACCATACAAAATTCCCTACGGTTGCCTTGTTTATTTCGTCACAGTTGCTTATACTACAAGTCACATTAAACCTTGTACCACGCAGAATCGAGGACCACTGGGGACTGATAGTTACGATTGGATTTTGGTATACAGTGACAGCACACATCACCGAGGACTGGTTGTTCACAGCACAACTGTAATTGCCTGAAACAAATTGTTTTATATATAATCGTTTGAGATACCAGTTTCACTTTACTTAACTATAAAAATGAAAATAAATGAATAATAACTGATAGAAATCATCTTCAATTCTAACCCTAAAAATGAGGCTCGTTACAAATTTGGTGGCAGCGGTCGTCACATATTTGGTGGCAACGGTCTTTACATTATTAACTTGTAATTCCACAGGAATACATATGGATAAATGAAGAGGAAAGAATATAACAATGTTCAAAATGGCTGCTTAATTAGGGTTTAATAGGGTTTATAGAATCTGCTGTTCAGGGGTAATTACAATTACAAGATTTACTGACTGGTTATTGTTCATCATCGTCAATCTGGTAAAATAATATAAATATTTTCAACTATTCAAATCCACTACCCTAAGAGGTAGACGTCCACGGCCGATACTGAATACATTGATAAACACTGAGAGTCACTATCCACTACGGTTTTAGGGCGATAGTAATTACATATTTGACTTAGTCCTTAATAGTCTCGTACAGAGCCAGCCAGGTTGAATCTTAAACGAACTAAAACCTTTTTTTATTATATTCCTTATAGACTGCGATGGCTATATTCACGCGAATATTTGCCTGTTGTTGTCTCCCAGCAATAACGATTGATGTTTTTTTTTTCACCTTGTTAGTATTAAGCAATAGTCTGGCGACAAATGTACATACCTTCATCATACTTGTCGGATATGTCCTTTATATACAATGTGCTAGTGCAGTTGTCCTCAGTACAGTCCTGTAGGATATACCGACGTGTTGTGTTATATAACGTCACACCATCTAGGCTCCACGTAATGTTGTCGTCTGTACGTGGTGTAGCTGTACATGTCAGTTGTGTCGTCTCTCCCTCGTTTGCCTCCATAGCCATTTCAGATATTGTAACTGAATAAAATGATATGGATCAATAGAATCGCCACTTCTATCAATGAACAAGCATAACAAACATACCCTTACCCGAGTATCAAATAGTTCAACCTTCTGAAAGGCAATACTAGATATGAAGGTGATTCTAATTTCTGTCCACCTTTGATAACACTACATGTACTAGGTAGTGGTTCATTTTTCTACCCCGTCAATTTCATACTACTCAATACAATTGAAGGTTCTATATTTAACAAGCTTGGTGCTTCTAAAATTTAGCTAATTATTTAGCTTTCCTGTTGCATTCAACATCTTCCAGATCCTGCTGATCTCACCCTTATATCAAACCTCGGCCAGGGTCTGCTAATCACATACAGTGAGTAGCATTCAATCTCTGCCTGCTTGTCACTTTCTGACTAATATTCAACCTCTTTCATAGTCTGCTAGTCACTCTCTGACTAACGTTCGACCTCCATCAGAGCCTGCTAACCACATTTTGAGTAACATTCAACCTCTATAAGAGATTGCTTACCACACTCTGATTAACATTCAGCATGCTTATGACACAATGACTTACATTCAACCTATGTGAGAGAAAAACTGAGCATACTGCTTGTATTAAACTTATTCTCATCATTTTATGAAGGGCAAGGTCATTTTACAGCTCCCCATCCATATTTGTTATTTTTATGTAAGATGTAAATTGGTTCGTTTTTCGTTTAGCGTTCAGTCATTCAATAAGCCATAATGGCATTTGTATATTCCTTAATTTTGTTTTTTTTTTCAGAGCCTACATTGAATGAATAACGTTCTTATGTAAAGTTAGAGAGCGCTTTACCTCATTCTGATAAAATGATTTTACTGAGAAAATATGCGTAAATATCGTCTGATCTTTAAACTGTTTAAAGAAGCATATATAAAATTTTGGAGTTTTGAAAGATAATCCTTCATTGTAATAGTAGAGACCTAGTAGCAGATGAAAATATCCAGTTATTTTAAGCAAATCGGCCAATACTTGAGATTCACCGCCGCAACGTGAAACAATGATACATAAATATCCTGCCAACAAAACAGAGAATTTGGAAATACCAAGACGCCATTCAAAATTCAACATTTCTTGAAACGGAATTTACGTTGAGCAATATCGAGTCAAACGCCGCATATGATGACACCAACGGTAGACAGCAAAGGATTTAAACGCATGTGCGACGTCATCCGTGACAACCAGAAAAGTGGGCGTGAGCATTTTGTGACATATCCCAAAACAAAATTCAAATATGTGTCATTTGGGATGGAATGATGGTCGACAAGTTGGGCACATGGGATTTCCTTTGGTTTCCTCCCACAGTAAGGATCCCCGGCATGGCGACATCAGGGCAAACGAGAGGTCATAATATAATTGACATATATTGTTTGTAATCGTGCTAAAATAAAATGTTAATATTTTTAAAAAAAGTTATTGTTCTGACTAAAGGGAGACTTCAGGATTTGTTAACATAGGACAGCATATAAGTAAAGCCTTCGTGAAATCTGGTTTGATAAATCCACATATTTTCTTACACCCAGGATGATTTATGTATATTACTGTCACCTTTAGCCTTTATGAATAAGTGTGACTGTATTACTAATAAAAAGATATTTGATACTACGTACCTGTGTCAATGGTCGGTGACGAACTGGTAGTTAACGATGACTTGGTAGTTGCAAATTCCGAGGAAGTCGTCGATTCCTCGGTAGATGCCGTGGTAGATGTCGATTCTTCGGTAGATGCCACGGTAGTTGTTGCCTCGGTAGAAGTCACAGTAGCTGTCGTTTTAGTAGGTCCCACAGTACTTGTCGTCTCGGTAGTTGTTGCCTCGGTAGATGCCAGAGTTGTCGCCTCGGAAAATTCCACAGTAGTTGTCGCCTCGGTAGATGTCACGATAGCTGTCGTCTGTGTAGGTACCACAGTTGTCGTCTCAGTAGTTGTTGCCTCGGTAGATGCCCCAGTAGTTGTCGCCTCGGTAGTTGTCGCTTCGGTTGTTGTCTCCTCAGTAGTTGTCGCCTCGGACGTTTCCACAGTAGTTGTCGCCTCGGTATATGTCATTGTAGTTGTTGCCTCGGTTAATGACAAGGTAGTTCTCTCCTCGGTAGATGTCACGATAGCTGTCGTCTCTGTAGGTACCACAGTTGTTGTCGTCTCAGTAGTTGTCGCCTCGGTAGGTGCCACAGTCGTTGTCTTAGTAGTTATAGCCTCACTAGATATCACGACAGTTTTCGCCTCAGTAGATGCCGTGGTAGCTGTCGTCTCTGTAGGTAACATAGTAGTTGTCGCCTCGGTAGTTGATGCCTCTGTAGATGCGCCAGTAGTTGTTTCCCCGGTAGATCCCACGGTCGTTGTAGCCTCAGTAATTTTCACCTCGCTAGATGTCACGAGAGTTGTCGCCTCAGTAGATGCCGTGGTAGCTGTCGATGCTGTGTTAGTTGGCAATTTCGTGGGAGTTACTTTTGCCGTTGTCATGTTAATTTTCGGTGACTCGGTAGACCCCAAAGTACTAGCAGAAATAGACGTTTCACTCGATATAGTATAATCCGTAGATAACCCAGCTGACGCCGATGCATCTGTTTTCACTTCAGAATGAAAAAAAATGTTAATGAGACACTCATAACAAATGCAAGAATGTTGATAACGGGGTATACAATGACATGTAAAACATGAAAAAGCACTTATATATACATGTATATACAAATTACATGTACATGTATACGCTTTGAAAGTACTATCATTTAATTGATATTGAATCATACAGTCTAACTTGCCTTAATGAACAACTGAAATAAAAGACAATCAATCATATGTTACCTAAATGTATGGTTCCTAAAATTATTTATCCCTACACAATGTTACCTGAATTAAGAGACCACCTGTCATTATAACCAGATTTCGACAGCGTAAAACTTAAAATCTAAATGAAATTACAATATCATGCGACACCCGTAGTTTTCTCAGTAATGATAAAATAGAACTAGTGTTTCATATGCCTATATATTTTACAGATGCATGGGAGAAATCCAAAACAGAGGCCAAACTTTTAATACTTCCATTAGGCAATGAAAAAATCGGTGAAAGAGACTGAAAAGTAAATTTTGGGTCAGTCACTGAAGTGGTCTTAAAAGAAAGGTTTCAATGTTCTGAAGTCGTTGTTCTGTTATCAGAAACGATTTAGGCAGGCTGCATTAATAGAAATGCCTCATTGAACTCAGTGGACCACAAGTGTAATTAGAAATACAATGTACTTTAGCCTGTTACTTTAGTGCTCTTAATAGAAATTATTACTTGTACTTAAGAGACCGCTTCTATAATCAGACCGACAGTCACTTTGATGATCTCAAAACAGAGGTTTCGTTTGACTTAGGAGACTGCCAGTGCAATAAGAAACAGTTAGTAACCGATGCTAGATATAAGTAGCAATGCGATCTGGAAATTCAAATATAAGAAATTAGTGATAAGAAAAAGAATATGTTTTATTTGCGTGACTTATACTTGATAACCTGGATCAGCTGAAAATATATTGAACATCTCTTTACATATCTGTTAGCTAAAATGTGTATAAAGATTAATAAGAGTACCCGTACCTGTACTTTCATATTCAACTAATCCAGATGACGACGCAACGTTATTGGTATGAACAGAGCCAGTCACAATACCGGAAGTTGTGTGCGAGTTGCCTTTATCAGCGGAAGTAACGTTTGATGTATCCCCAGTATCAGATGTATTATTAACAGTAGTGTCAGCGTAAAATGGTGGGGTTATCCTCGGTGATGTACCTGCGTTGCTAGCTCGGACACTCGAATAACTTGTGGCCGTGTTACGTCCAGTTACAGGTCCGCTGACAAGTTGAAAGAATATGTAATATTCTATGATCCGTTCGATCTTCATCTTGAATCTGCAAAATGCATGTATATACATATCTAAAAAAAAGTGTCTACTAATATCCATATATGATTTGCTGGAATAAAATTGAAGAAGTACAATGTACCAAAGAATATTCGAAAATCGAAGTCCTTAATAATAGCGGTCTCAACGTGGACAACTGCAAAGTCTTAATGGGATGGGACCAGGTGTCCGGAAGGAGTCATCGGCCGCTAATGGCGTGACACATCCATGCTCTACAAAAAACTCTATAAATGCCGATTTTGGTTGGAAAAGCCATATGTTCTGTATCTGACTAGCATGAGATGGTCACTGTATAAGGTCATGCCAAAGAATATAATCAAACAACCAAGACAGGGGCTTCATATAGTTTCACGAGTTCAAAGCCTCGACTATAAAACTTCCGGAGCGATGATTTCGATCATTAAAAACGTATCCCTGTGTGAGAAGTTTATTTGTGAGTCTTCTAGCTCTCCGAATAAAGCAGTTGTAAGAGGAACATGCGATTGCATAATGTATAGGTAGTGAAATGAAGATGCCGCCAGGAGGCAGGAGAAGAAGGGATATTGCTACTCCCGGTAGTATTATGAGGACAACTGATCTCTGCGGTGATGTTGTGTTAGTCCCAAGATACACAAGAACCCCTCTTAAATTGAAATGGTTTTAGATTCCCGGCTAAATAACTCTATAACTATTCTCAGTAGTTTTGAAAACCCTGATTATTTGAAAGAAAAATACATTTCCATTCAGTTTCAGTATATCCAGATACGACATTTTCAATTAGATTAAACATATTTATTTCATTTTAACATGAAATAGGATTGAGAAAAAGTTACAACAACTTGACACGCGCCCTTTCCTTAAAATAAGATGAAAAATTAAAATTGAGGAAGTGACAAGGGTTATTCAAAGAGAGACGGTATTTAAAATGTTCTCACGAGTCACCTCATGCAGGCGATGTTTTTCATATTCTAAATAATGTCCGTATAGAGACGTTGAACAGCCAAACCTGCCTTAGTGACCAACTGAATAAGTGTCTGTCTTATGCGACCCTACAATATGGTTCCCAAATTAGCTTTTTTTTTTTCTTTATAAATCACCTGAATTAAGAGACCACCTGTCATATGTTACCCTTTTTGCCCATTCCCTTGGACGGTCTCTTAAAACATGTTAGACTGTACGTCGACCTCTTTCGGAAGAATAAAGAGAATACAAGTGCTTGAAGGTAAGCATGTTAGAGTTATTCCCAATAAGGTATGTTTTATTCTAGTATACTTCAAGATCACTGTTTATTTCTGTCCA
The DNA here is from genome assembly GCA_016161895.1 of Pinna nobilis. Lineage (NCBI taxonomy): Eukaryota > Metazoa > Mollusca > Bivalvia > Pterioida > Pinnidae > Pinna > Pinna nobilis. The sequence continues at coordinate 8,581 of JACSZP010069943.1, forward strand.
AATATTGAAACATTTTCGCCTATTTTAGGGGACACCTTTTGAAATCTCTTATTGAATTTCTTATTGAAATTCTAAATCCAGCCAGTGTCAGACAATTTTTCGCGATATTGTCATTGACTCTGTGACAGATATGTAAGTAGATCCACGACGGTTAGTGAATAATCGACTGATTGCATAAAATTCAAAACATTTTAGTACAGAGGGTATAAATATTCAGTAAATTAATCAGTCTTCACTTAGAGTAAGAGATAATGAATTATCTCTTTTTAATTTGCTTGACTTTTCAATAGAAAAACATGATGCACGACACGATTCTGAAAATACCAAGACAACGAACAATCACGCCAAGGCCAGATCAAAATACCTCAATAATTTTACAGTAAAAGAAGTTTTGCTGAGAACTTAGCGATGACAGACTTCGATAACTATGGCGGCTGAGAAGTGATTGCAATGGTTTGTGGTAGTAAGAGTCATTTAAAATATATTGTACCATGTGGATCGTCTGTTTGCGCATATGAAATATCCTGTAGCATGCGGATAGCCCGTTTGAGCATATGAAATATCTTGCAGCATAACCATCATCCGTGTGGACGTATAAAATATATTGTAGCATGTGGATCGTCTGTTTGCGCATATGAAATATCCTGTAGCATATGGATCGCCCGTTTGAGCATATGAGGGTATATGAAATATCTTGTAGCGTATGAATCTCGAAGATTGGTTTATGATTTTGTTTGTGGCCCGGGTTGAGAATAAAAAATATATAGCTCATCGTGTGTGGACTGTTGCCCATTTGAACATATGAAATAGCTTGTAGCAAATTTCCAAGGTGCGCGTGTAGAATGGCTTGTTGTCTGTAAACAGGATGAGTTTATGAAAAGGCATATTTATAAAGATAAATCTTACACTAAGGCCAACCGTATATATCAAAGCATCCGTCCACATAATGTTATTTGGTGTTTAATCATGAATTAAAAAAGGAAGTACAGTCGCCTGATCTACAGAATATCATATTTAATTTTATATTTTCGGAAATAGGATACCAATTATAACCTAGTATGAAATACAGTGCTGGCACCTGATATGAAATTTGAAAACCAATATAATTATATAACGTGATACATTATACCCCCACCACGCTATAGATAACATAGAAAAGAAGGAATTTATTAAATGTATTTTAGGTATTTTCACTACCTATATGTTTGCTTATCAATTTGAAAATCAATATCTAAAACTAATGGATATATCTTATCCTACCAACAACATATTCCTGACCGAGAAACATCATAGGCGGGGCAATGAGTATAAATTCTATGTTATTTACAGGTAAAAAGGCATATCGAACCTTATATTCAGTTTGCAAAAAAAAACTTATGAATTCATATATGGCTGTAAAATTTAAACAATTTAAGATACATATAATCCAATTTCCTCCAAAGGGAAGTATCCTTGTGCAAATATAATAAAATACTCTTTTTTCTACAAAATTTCAATGAAAGTTCAATGATACTTTTCAATATACGCGTGTAAAAATATGTAAAAACAAGTGTAACTGTCGGCAACCACTTTATAAAGGCCAACCGGCCGAAAATTTGTAGAAAAAAGTGTTTTATTATATTTGTATAATTCATGTATTATATTTGTATTAATTTAATTTTCCTAAATTCTGCCGTAATTCCACGTGATCAAGAAACGTGTCATCGTTTATTCTAACTTAATGCCAGTTTTATCTAAGCACTGTGTATATATGTATGTAAGGTAGGTAGGGGTGAAGGTATGTTTTGAATCTTTTTAGTATTATTATTTCGTTGATATTATTATATTAAAAAAGCACTAACATAACAAACGACAAACACAAATATGAAAACAAATTTTCAGGACGACCTTTCCCTTTAAGACGAAATACTGTACATGACAAACTAGGAAACACCAACTCACACACATATATATACATACATACACACATTCCCAATCTAAAAAAGAAGACTCTACACGAGCAAGTGTTAATATCGAGATGTTCAAAGCGGAATAAACAGTAACTTGGTGAAAAAGTTACACAAGAATTACAAAAGAATAATTGTAGAATATATATTGCTTACAAGAAAATTTTTCAAAAGCAAATGCATCCGAATATCTGAAGCAACACCTCTTTATTATTAATAATAATAATAATAATAATAATAATAATAATAATAATAATGATAATAATAATTATTATTATTATTATTATTATTATTATTATTATTATTATTATTTATAAACTGTATATATATAAATATTAATTATGCAGCAATGTAGAATGTTTTACAATGTAATATATAATTATAGTCACTTTTCGTGTACCAACCTCAATCACATTTTTTCTTCGTTTTTTAAGAGTCAGTTACATTCATATATAAACCAACGAAAGATATTCATCATTAAACGTGTATATAAAAAGTTAAATTGCTGTTTTTCATTATCTAATATGAAATTGATCTAAATTACACACCACATTGAATCTCAAACTCAGGTCCGTAGCACCGAATGTACATGCATATACCTGTATTACAATAACAGGTAAAGGTAGCAAGCATCGACCAATTCCTTAGCCCCTATAAATAAGGTAAACAATTACATTTTTGAAATGGGAGCGTGTGCAGGCCAGTTTCCGGTATTTTATGGAAGAGTGTGCAGGCCAACGTGCGGTATTTCTATGGGAGCGTGTAAACGCCTTTGTGTGTTGTTTCTAAGAAAACTTAATCTTACCTTTTCATACGATGTCTCTATCTTTCTCTCTCTCTTGACTGGGCGGTGTCGGCTTCGTTTGTGCTAACACCTTTTGTCTATCTTGAGCTTTTAGAATAATAGAATAAACATAATTGTTTTCTTTCTTTCTTGTTTTCTTTTCAGTTTCCCTCCCTGCAGATCCCCTTCTTTCTCCGTTTGGCAAACTGCACTGACGTTTAAAAGAAATGAATTATGTTCTGGTTAGAAAACACAACTGTTGCTCTTGTAATTTCACAAAAACACAACACTTCTTATCAACCTACTCCGATTACATTAACACTTCCTCCTTGTTATCTGAAAGACCCAGGTCAATGATTCGATCACTTCAAAACTTGTCAGACATAAGTGAATCCATAACTATCTATGTCAGAATCCATAATACCTACCAAAAAACGAGCAAAATATATCAGAGGAACAAAAATATTTAAACAAAATATCGATTTTCTAGTTTGACGGGAGCATTTGCAATTGGTATGTGGGGTGCAATCCTGCAGATAGTAGTTCATATTTAGATATGGGTACCTTATAGGTTGTCGGTCGAGCTTATCAATACATAAGCTGTCTGATCATGTAACAAAGGCATATCTCAAGATCGCGTAAGCCCTTTGATCAAATAAAAAACAAATAGATATATAAATTTACATCAAGGAAGATTTCTTAAGAGAAAACAACTTCAAATCTAAATAATATATTTTGATACATTTGATTAATGCTAAATGTAAATGTCATTTAAAATTAAGTACATGTACTAAGAAGTTATGAGAAATGAGACTAAAAACTATACAAATTACTTATTGCTACTGGCGCTTGCGTCCTGATAGTTTATTTAACCTGTGTACACTAAATGATGTATCGATACGAAAAATTAATTAGTGCACTGTGTCTTTAAAAAAGTGGTCAAGAAGCACCGAAGAACTTTCAACTTCAAAGTTTGACTGATTGAGGTGTAAATGTTACACTGTATTCAGGAAGTAACCTTCACTGGCGATCCATCACTGCAAGTTAACTAAAACATTACTAAAACGTAATAGCCAATATTCTTGGCACTGTTAAGCAATTATGTAGCTATAAGCATGGGGAAGTATCACAACACTAGTTAGGTCAATGCTGTTATGAAAGAATGGTAACAATCTACATCTATTAATAAATTTACATTGGATATTATCATGAAAGAGTAAAGGTTTAAATGAAAGTTGTGCTTATTACTACAAAGGGAGCCTTCGATTCTGATGCCTTATACTGTTTTCTTGGTTACGTACGACAAAAATTAACGTAATCATTCTATGGACAAATGATTGTACGTTGACGGGCGTTGTTATCCCGTATATATGTATTATATTTGTAGGAAATTATACCGATACTGTGATATCCATAAGAACTAAGCAACATTTAGACTTTTGAAAAAAACGTCAATGATTTTATTTTGATAAAGATGCCTAAAAAGTGTAAGCTATTGGTATATCTACATTACAACTCATGTAACATATGTGGAAAATTCATTGTTGTTATAGAAGTAAAATAACAGTCAAATCATTAGTTCTCGATCTTCTATTATCGGGGCGTAGATCAAGATAGTAATGTTTGACATATCAGTGCATGTCAAAGGTCAAGATACGGTTTTATCTAAACGGGAAATTGAAAATATCTTGAAGTTTATCTCAAAAACCATGTCAAGATTAGTTTCTGTAATATGCTTGACAAATACCTGAATTCTCTCAATCTTTCATGATCACCGTTTGATAAGCAGAAAATCCAATTCCTACCTCAACCTTCGCCTCTTCTTTCTCTTCCATCACGAGAAACTGGACCTCAACATGTAACTGAACAATTGTCGAGTGTGGCTTTAAAAATATATAAAACCAAAAGTTCTATCACATATTGGGATTACAAAGCAACATATTAAGCTGAAGCATCTATGCCCTTGTATATATTTGATCCCGTCGGTATGGCAATTATTGTTCGTTGAAGAACATTTTTGTGTAGAAATTAAAAAAAACCACACAATTTACCTACCTCAATTTTCTCGAAATATTCAGTATTGTTGTAGCTGGATACAATGGTGTTCTATAAGAATTACGCGTAACAATTATATTTTGAATCATTTTGCCAATTAGCAACTCCGGTATTGTAATAAGATACGCCAAGTATGGGTGTAACTTGTTGTATATTATATTTGATTATAGGTATCCATATCTGTATCCCCTATGAGTGTTGACATTTTGATTTGGGACATATGTTGCAAAGCTCCATGGTCAAACTAATGACCCCATATCTATCTTGTTTTTTTATTTCATTTTTTGTTATGAGATAAATATGACGCCGGTGAAATGGTGTACATTATAAACATTGGCTATCTGTTGTTTTTTTTTTTTCGTCAAAATTATTAAATTTGGAGGTTTTTAAATTTGAAGGATGTGTTTAGTGATATGACTACATGTATATACACGACTGTAGACTGATTGATGGGAATCACTTTATCTACTGGACAAGACAACTTAAATAAATATCTAATCTGACCATCACCTGAGTTTGACAATTGCAGTTCTTTACTTTACTTGTGACATTTAATGTCCTACATTTCAGAGGCCCTTTTCACATAACATCTTACAATTATAATCACTCATAATCGTTAGTGAGCTATTTTTTAACTTATCATATTTAGTACACTACGAGAAAAAGTTGACAACTTTTAATGAAATTGGATTTTCATGAATTATATGTGGGGTCATAATTATATGCTGTATACAGGTTTATTTTTATCCCGCGTTAATTTCGCCCTAATACACTTACAAACAGTTTCAACCCTTTATTTAATTTGCCCCGTCTCAACATAATTCTATCCAATAGATTTACTGTTTAAATTCGTCCCGTTTTAAATTTACCAACTACCGAAAAAGGGCAAAAGAGGCGAAAATGAAACGGAGCGAAAATGTCCCTCTTTCAGTAAAACAGGTCGTTACTTTTTTTTTATTAAATTATTTACGAAAATGGCCGCCAGGTTTATCCATAAATGTACTATATTTTCTAATCAAATTTACAAAAAAAAACATGCACTTAAAAACTTAAAAGCGATTTTATCGTAAAATTATTTGTAAAAAGTCTTTCAGGTTTGTTCATAAATTATTATTCGTTTTGTGGAATTTAACTGATTTAACCACTGCTATAGAACGGAAAGAAAGTAGTGCTCCTTGTAATCAGATGCCGACCCGTCCCGATCACCAGATCTCACTTCTTCTCGAGTTTCACGTTCGTTCATATGTAGATTTTCGTTACTTTTCATTCTGTTGAATTATCCTGGTTTCGTATGTCCTTCCGTTGTGACGAGTTATGAATTCATACGGTTTAATGTTGGTTATAGATGTATATTCTTGAACACGGCCACTTGCAGTGACTATCTTTTGCTATTAAATTAAATCAGGAGGACGTCAAATTTACCACCAAACTTGACATTTTACCAAACTCGTAGAGTTTTCATGAAGCATTATGATGGATGCGGCATACTAACAAGGGGACACTGACTTCTTCCAGATATCTGGTCCCTTCCCGTTAAGGGATTTGCAGTTTTTTTTCACCATGAGATCGTCATTATTTTAGACTTGCCATATGTTTAAGACTGGGATTTTTCGAACATCTTTTGGCACTTTTTAAATTTTACTTTTGTTTTCCTTATGGGAGATATGACACTGATCGCTATACATGGCCTTTATGTTTTCTTTGTATAAACATGTATATGCACTTTAGTCCTGTGTAATGATACCATTTATTCTTTCGCTGTGAATTGTGAAAAAAAAGAAAACTATCTGCATTCCTATAAAACTACGCAATTTTTCCAATACCTCTCCAAATTTAATACCAGTGCAAGTATTGTCGATTCAGTTTTATAAAATCAATACCGTAATTTGGTTTACAATCTATAGACTATATGTGAAGGTTCTTTATCACACATACTGTATTCAGTACATCAATAATCATTGGTCTTAGTAGTTCAAGCATATTCTGTTCGTCTGTTAAGTATTTGTCGTCTGTTTTTCTTGTTTTTTTTCCATGAAAAGTGGGTGATCATTATGGTGTCCACACGTATTCTAAAATAATATTGTTTTATTTTGTCTTATAATAATGATTTCGGTAAGGGTCTTTTTACTTTTTTTTTTATTATCATTATTATTATTTTTTTTTTGACATCCGTAAATATTGTAATCAACATTGATCATTATGCATTATCATTAAACTTATTGTATTCATTATCACTATACCTCATTGATTTAACGCAATTAGTGATTGGTTTTGAGAAACCACGTGTCTTGGAGACAAAACTTCATGTCTATATAGCATGCGTCGTGTTACGTGAAATTTAATTGCATCCCTAACCAATGGCTCAGGTAACAAAATTTTAACAAAAACTTGGAAATAAAAATATCAAACGTGCAATACTTTATAGAAAATATTCGATACTACAAAAACATAAAATTCCTTTGACTGAAAAGAGCATTCGAATTATATGTCCTCATTATCCTTTCTACAGATCATAATGGTAACATGTCGGGACATATTGTTAATACCCTCATAACAGCAGAACGTATTGTTGTATGACAAGATAACTTCTGTAAAACCACTGTTTAGTTTGCGATTATATTATTTTCGCGGGAGTAATTATTCGCGAAAATGAAATTCTCGTGTAATTTCATAACCATATCGCATAATGCATACTACACATATGTACTTATAGAATGATTCTCGCGAATATATCGTCTAGCTAATATATGTAAAGTAATCGCATTGCGGAAATAAAGTTATATGAACCTTCCCAGGGTTCCCAGTATACTTACTAGGCCACAGTGGAATTCCATCAAGCACATGCCAAACTACTTTTAAACATACCTAAGCGACGCCGACTGAATTATGTGACCTAAATGTTTATTTCCCCAAATTGCTTTTTCCCTATATAAATCACCTGAATTAAGAGACCTCCTGTCATAATTGGCCCTTTTGGCTTCTTCCCTTGACAGGTTAGACTGTACTTCTCGTGAAATTTTTATTTCGCGAATAAATCTATAATAATCGCACCGCGAAAATTTATTTCTATGATCATTTTCTGATTTTTCATTTTTCTGACTAGATCTCAAAAGTATGTCGTCAATAACAATCCGATCTTCTTTTACCTAAGATTTTAGTCTTCGTTATATGCATGCCAATAATCTTTCCTTACAACAATGTTATCAGTAAAATTTACAAGTACTTCTTTTTGAAAACAAACTACATCGTAGCCTTACGGTGAACGCAAATTTAACGTGGACAGGTATATGTGATTTAAAAAGTTATAAACCAAAGCTTCACTAATCTACAGACCTCAAATATGGCACAAATTTGAAGTTGTTT
>JACSZP010069944.1:0-10429 GCA_016161895.1 Pinna nobilis
GTATGTAACAGCCTCACATCTACTCACTACTGACATACAGTATAAGGTGCCAACTACAGTAAAACTTGTATGTAACAGCCTCCTTGGCAACACAAGAAAACCAATCTTTAGAGAGAGGTGGTCCTTATATAGAGGATTAATTGTACACAAATGGTATTGGGGACAGTAAACACTGGTCTTTGTGACCACAAGATCTCTGTATACAGGGGATAATTAAAGCAGGTTTTACTGTACAGGTATGATAACCATTTGCAGTGTTAGTGGGTACATATGTATAGGCAGGTGTGTGCTTATAGAAACAGGCCAAAATACCATTCACAATTACTTTTAACCAATTCTTGTTTTACATTCAATTACTGACAAAAAATAAAAGATACATGTACTATAAATTATAAATGCTGACTCATTGCTGTATGTCAACAAAAATACTTCCTCATTTTTAGATCTATGTGGAGTTCAGTTCCTGGTCTCCTTTATAAGTACTTACAGGAAACAGTCATGAGAGAAATCAATCAAAATAGAACTTTCCAAGTAAACCCTACATCCACTGTAATTGACAAAAAAACCAACAAAATTCCTATTTGTCCATTTTCAGAATTTACATTGACAAATCACTTGATCTGATTTCAACCAAATTTGATCAGGCACCTGTGAATTTGATACGATTATTATCCTAAGTATTACATGTATGCTAAATAACAATCTTATATGGATGTGTAGGCCTACACCTACACACTTAATGCTTTATTGGCTTTTTCTTTTTGAGGGGGGGGGGGTTGGGTATATGAATTTTCTATCATTTATTAGAAGGCTCATGAATTGCAGTTGTGGGGCTTCCAATATTAATCTGTACAGGCTTTTAGGATCATTATGAGCAAAGACAGATTTTAAACAAAGCAACACTTTTAAACCCTATAGCGAGTCTCAACCACAATAGCGAGTCTAAACTTTTCTAGGCCTCATTTCAATGACACAACTTTTACTACCAATGCCAATTAATTGGCAAAACAGTTGCTATTTATTTCATTGCGATGGTCCAGCAAAATTATAGCGAAATGTTGCTTACTTGTGTCATATATATGCTACTATACTATTATGTCACAGTGCATTATGACCCCTAATCAGTAGTTTCTGACCATTTCTGCATGACTGATTCTTTCCATAAAAGTCAATGACAGAAGAGCAGAAAAAAGGTATTGTAACAAAACAGTCAATAAATTAATAGGCCCACAGTGGACCACCTCAGTGACTGGCTAATATTGGCCTGATGAGCCAGGTGGTTTCTTACGTAAGGTTAGAAAACCTAAAATGATAATGATAATAGGCAGACTGAATTTTTATGATCTCTATTGAGAGGTGCTCTTCTAAGTGAGGTGGTCTTTAGCCGACTTTCTAGTGTACTAGGATCCAGTCTTACCTTATCTGTAATAACAACAGATATCAAGTGGTCCTATTTACAAGTCAAAACCTTGTAGCCGCAGTAGTATCAACAATTCGCTTTGTTATAATCTGACTTATTTACAAAACACGTAGGAAACTGTTCAGGCAGTAAATTTCAATCTTACATTTCTGACGAGCTTTTTATCACCTTTGATTTCCTGGGGTATCAAACATTTGAAAGCTCTTTATCCATGATAAGCAAACAAGTTGAGCCATTTTAGGGTCATTTACCTATATATAGAATCACAATATCTGCGGGTTATCTGGGACTTCACGTAAAGGAACCTTTTCTATTCACTGTTTTTTCTTGAGTCTGATTTCTGCCCAGATGTTGATACAAAACATTAGATCAGTTTGTTTTCTTTTACCATAAATAGTGGGGCTTGTTATCTAATTAGTCAGAACATGGTGCTCTGAACCACACAGTTACTCACCTCTGCTCCATTGTTATTGTGTGATTCAATGTTCAACTTAAGAATCTTTCATTCATGTGGTGATGTCACTGAATGCTGGTGAAGGACTTCACATTTAAGCCTATGCTTGTCTTTTACAGCCATCTGTCTTATATGGCCATGCATTGAGTAGAGAGGGTCCCTTGACTGCCAATATCAACTCACTGTGACTAGGGACTTTGGTTTTTACTGTCTCATCTGAAGGAAAGGAGAGGTCCCCAAATAATTAGACTTGAACTCACGACCTCTTGATCTAAAAATGAGCATTTTACCACATAACAAGGGTCTAAGATGACCAATGTATGTACATGTATTTTATATCCATCACTGTAGATTCTTATGTGAGAAGTTGTATCAGTTTTCTTACAGAGCTGGTGGTATTTAGGTATAGGTATATTTACGCATGGGAGCTCTTCTCCTTCTCCTTTAAATGCCACTGTATAAATGAAATGTTGTCAAACATGGTGTAAAACAACACAAAACAAACAAAATATCATATTATATTATCATATTATACAGTTATTTTTATCACATTATTTTAATGATGAATTTGACATGTCTATAGGACAAATGTTTTCACTTGTAGTTTTTTCATGTAGAACTGTCTTGTAGATATATATGGCTACAGTATTCAGACAATGATGTATGTACATGTTACTTGAGTCATGTATTTCTTGTTCTGGGCAGAATATTTAAATGTCATCCACATGTGTAATATACAAAGTGAAGAACAAAATATAAATGTCTGAGAATAAAGTATAAATGTTGTTTATCCAAATAGTACATGCAGATAACATAAACAAATATCCTTGTCATACAGCTTGCACATAGGCTACATTTTATTTACAAATCTGAGGCAGAAATGTCATGTATGCATGGATATTACAAACATCAAAAACTGATGTCTATCATTTTTCAAGACTCCAAAATGTGAAATTCAGTTTTCTGGGCAATATGCCTAAATATCTATAACAGTCAAATGTTTGTAAGATGAAATGGAAGGAAACAACACTCTGAACAGGAACTGTATAATACATATTAGATGATTCATCTGGCATAAGTTTAACAGTGACAATTAAATCAACTGTAAGAACTCTTGAAATAAAAGATGATATGCAGGGGGTGTATACATGTATATGGTGCAGGAAGTTTGAACATGGTGCTAAAGTAAAGATGTGCCACAAATGTACAGGAACAACCATAGTGGTCAAGTGGTTAAAGCATCAGCCATACATATGTATGTGCAGGACCCTGAAAATGCAAATTGCTAGCAAAATAGCAGCTGGTTATCCCCTTATATATTTTTGAAGCAAAAGTTTGGATCATATAAGAAGAACCTGAAAATCTGAGGTCCAGTTTCACAGTAAGTGTTGGCATAGTAACACTCCCTTCCTTGTAGTTAAAAGGACCTGTGTGACAGGTATATTTCAAGTTGAAACCCTTCATCAGCATTTGGGAGAATTCAATTTTAATTTGCTTTCTAGTCAGATTTTGTTACTGATATTTTGGTTTTGAAGATGGTTGATAATCTTTATACAAGGAAACTACCGGTAGTCCAGTACGGGTCTTGCTCCTCCACTTAGACAAAAGATAGATGTCAGCATAAGAGCTTTAAGCAAACATGAATTTTAAAAATGTAAAGAAAACGAAAAATAAGCAATCTTGTAATAAAGACAGTACACCTCTGGTAAATGTAGAACCCTAGGCAACAATTGTAGATCTTGAATATGGTTCTGTGTTCATAATTGATGAGTGAGATATGTAATCTTAGTAAGATAATGAATGTCAATATTAGTCTTGTGACTCACAATTAGCAGGATGAAAATTTGGACATTGTCCTCTGAAAATAAAGTGGAATAAACACAAAAAAGCCAGTATAAATAAGAATCTGTAATGTGGGGAGATTATATCTATACTGTGTCAGAATTTGAGCTACAGCACACCTCCATACATGATGTTGTTAAGATGGCAGAGATAAGCAGAGCCTTGTGGAACAGAGGTGACTCAGAACATCTTATAAATCATAGTCTCTTGTACGTTTTCAGGATAGATTATTTATCATGTAAAGACAAGTTTGTGGTAAATCTCGTTTGTTTCAGTTTTCTGTTTGTCAAATTATACTGAAAAAAAGATACAGGATATGTAAATATGTGTTTTAAAGAACAAAATCAAGTTGAACAATTATTATGAAAATGAAGTGATATGAAATGTAGAGATGCTAATGAAAAGTTTAAAGTTCCGTACAGCAAACTTCTGATTTATTGACATTGATTTTGTGCTTTTATCAAGTTCTATTGATGGTGACTTTAAATTTTGCAGTAATATTCAGAATTATTTCTGGAAAATCATTGCACAGATAAAGTAGTTTGATAACAATATGCATTTTGTTAAGATGTAATTTTAGCAAACATTTATTGATCGTGGAAAAAGTAATCATATAAAATTAATAGTAAAGTTTAGTAAAACAGCCATTCAGATAACCTTGTTGTTGTATCATTACTGTTCCACAGCCCACTCTAGGACTTTTCACTCATATGGAGATGCCTCCAAATGCCAGTAAGGACCTCAAAGTTTAATCTAAGCTAGACACTTAGGACCGTTGAGCAGTGAGGGGTCTTTCTCAAGAAAACCCCTACAGAATCTTTGTGCCTTGGCTTTAAAGGTAACATCTGAATGGCCTACAACTTTTGCATCAGACTCTGCGTGCTTGAAACTGTTGCTGTCTGCATTTGTATGTAAGCAACTCAGGTTTGTTGCAGTCTAGATTCAAACACAGAGCTTAATTCCCCCACACAGTTGATCACTTTGGTGGTCTTAAGACCACCCAAATGACTGACTTATCGGTTTGATGGTCTTTTGTAGTGAGGCCAATTTAGTCCCGAAGAAACTCACTTTTTTGCGGTCTATAAAATAGGTAGAAGGAAGGGAATTCAGTTGAAGAATAATGATGCAAAATAAAGCCAGGTGTAGGGCCATCAAAGAGTGGAACAAGTTCAGAAATAATCAGAAAAAACATGTAGATATATAAAGATAGCAGGACTGATTCAATCTGTACAAAACACTCATCATTAGATATCACTGAAAGAGCAATATCTCCCCCACACTAGAAATATGAGACAATCTATAAACCATAAGTTCTATACTACTGATACTGCACCTGGGGAAATTAATATAAAAAAGATTCTGGTTCATTCATTCACTATTTTTCTTATCATTGCCAAAAAACATGTGTACATGAGTTCTATAAAATTGCATAAACAAATCAAAAACTGTACAAATTATGGGGATGGAATTTTTCAGAATTGACGTCGAGTCATTTTTACAATATCTTTATTTTTCCAAGCAGTTTTTTAATACTTCTGCACTATACGAAAGTCTCTTAAACAAATTGTACATGTTATGCATTTTGAAAGCATAATTTGTCAACTAACAACTTCCTTTATCTGTTGTGTGAGTGTATGTCACTATTGTGACTTTTCTGCATTAAATAAATAACTACATTTTACTATACAAATATTGGTTTATTCTAAAAAGCAATAATTAGATGAAGAGTGATATTATTTGTTGTAAATCACATGTTTTTACACAAAACCACAAAAATAGGAATTTACAATGTTTATATGCTTTTTTAATCAGAAAAAAAACTGTGCCCCAATCCTTGATTGCATGTAATTGAGGGATTTCACTAGTGGCAATTAGGTGGTAAAACTACCCACATATTCTCTCTTATTTTCTCAAATATATTTTTGTAAAAAAAAATATCACAATACTGAAATAAATGACATAATCCGTTTCGAAAGTATCCAATCCTACCTACTCTACAGATTTACCTCCAACAAGTACTTGAAAACTTATTGAAATCCCTAATGTATGTAGGCATAGAATGGTTTATATAACATTGATGTAAATGCATGTATATAATATACTCATATACTATGATTCAACACGATGTATGGTGGCAACAAGTTTTACCAAATGGCGAGGGAAAAAAAAGAAATAGCGAAAAAGGTGGACCACAGACTCTCTGCAAGTAAATTGTCAATTGTCTCTGAACAGGTTCTCAGTGCATGGAACATAGATTGCAATTTCATTTAACCTAGGGCCATGTAAATTTTATTAAACGTGTGAATTTAAAAGATTTAAATCAAAGCATAAAATCAAACTATTTCAATCAATGTTTTCCCGAAATATCATCCAAAAATTATAGCCTTTGTATGTCTATGTTTGTGTAGAAATTACAGTATTGAATATTTATCCAGCAAAGCGGATATGCATTTCCTAAAAATTTGCATCACAAATTTGCTCATAAGGATTACTTTGCGTGACTGAAATATTGAGTGTTTTTAAGTGTGCTTGTACTAGCAGAAAAAGCAGTCATGTTTCATTATAGTCAAAGTCATTTACATGTACATGTGCAATTTTCATGTTCTATGCATCAGGGTCTTCATGATGTTTCAATCTTACATAACCAGTTCAGGATGTTTTTACCCATGTGTAATAAGTTCTGTTTCTATATGCAGGTTTTAACATAAAGCAAGTTTCGTAGGACTGACTACATGATTTTGTACTGACTGATAAACAATGAAATAGGATAGAATTATTTCAAATATGTTTTGGATTCAGTTACTAATTTGAAAAGTATGACTCAGGGAATTTCCTCAAATCTACACTATACTCTATACATGTATATGCACACCCTAGGGATTCATTTCTCTAAAAGATCTAGAATATTAATGTATGTGGTCAATCATGATCATTTACTGAGGAAAACAAGATTTCTGCAACACATTATGTATCCCATACAAAATACAACAAAAATGATATCCATGCCAAACATGAAGGTCTAGGTCACAATGTCAAATGTGTTGGTAGAAGGTCATGTTATAAAAGATATGTACAATATTGGTATGTGAAATGCAGGTCAGGGAGCTGTAATACATGTAATATAGGGGCCTCCATGGCTGAGTGGTTAGCATATTTGACTTCGAATTGAAGGGTGTGGGGTCCAAATCTGCGCAGCCCCACCGTTGAGGTTGGCCGTCCCTGTCTTTTGGATGAGACAGTAAAAACCGAGGTCCCGTGTCACAGAAAGTGTGGGCATGTTAAAAAAACCTCCCTGCTCTACAGCCATAAGTGCCAAGCATAGGCAAAATTTGTCCACCTTCATCGGCACACGGTGATATCTCCATATGAGTGAAATATTCTTGAGTGGGACATTAAACAACACACAACAATACAACAACATGAAATATACAATTTAAAATATATCACCATAGTTAAAATGTTATCGTACTACATTGGTAATATACCATTAGGGTCAAGGTCACAAGATTGAAAATTTTGTAATGAAGACAAGAGCCTTGTCATAAGGAATAGACACTGGAAATGTGAAAACCCTACTTCATAGCATTCAGCCTAAGTTTTGTCCATCTATGGTTAATCATTTGTACAGTAGAATATAGTCCAAGAGACCTACCTCTAGAATGCACCAGTATAAGTACATGTAATTCTGCAAAAAAGAAACATACATGTAAACAAAACAAAAGAAGAAACAAATGCCAAAATAAAAATATACATATCCAAGGCCACATTTACTATCAAGAAGTGGGGTAATTTGCAGAAATGTGATACCAGATGGCACTGCATACATGTACACTGTATAATCTTACTAGATGCTTTAGCTGTAATGAGAGTAATTCATCATTCATATGATGTTAATTGGACTATGAGATGAAGATCAAAGAAAAATGGAATTAACTCAGATTATATACATGGCATTGAAGAAACTTGGTAAATCATCTTAATATGATTTTCAAAGAGTCTGTTTGACCCAGTACATGGGTCTCATTCATCATAATGATTTATTAGTAACATCATTCAGGATGTCAAAGTATCTATCCCAATGATGAAGTTACAACATTTAATAATATTAGTACATGTTTATGAATAATAAACAAACAAAATAAAACAGAAATGATCAAAGGTAGTTTAAATATACATTGTACATTATATTTACACCCATGAGTAACACTCCTCCTACTGCCACTTTTGATAATTACATTAATTGCGTCATGCTGACTATTCCATAAGTTAAATGCAAATACTAATTTCAAAAACTGGTTTATTTATCACCTAATTGTTTCAAATCAAACAGTTAACTTTCTGTATTGAATTGAAACTTTTCTATGTGCATTATCATTATAATACAAAAGTCTGCTACAAAATGAAGGGGAAAAAAAGAAAACTTAACAGTGTAACTAAGTGAGAACAGACTGGTCATCTGTGTTAAGACGCAGTTATTTCAACAAAAAACTACTACTTTCCTCTGACCTTTTGGACATGTTTATGTGTTGAGAGCTCTAGAATGTGTATAATATATGTCCTGCCATAGTCTAACATACATTTCTTGTAATAATAAATTAACACAATAAGGGCTACACATATAATTCATATTATTGTGAACATTACATGATGCGGGGGAGTGAGTGCCAGATTTTACAATCTACTCCTTACAAGGAGCAAGAATAATACCTACATGTACATGTACTTTGCTATACATAAATTATCATGCCTTGTTTGTATAGTTTAGGTCATCTATCTTTTTTGAGATATGAGATGTGAGGATGAAAATCAATTTCTAGTTTGTGGTCACACCCATTAACACATATAATATGACACCAAGTTAAAAAAAAAAAATACATCTCTGGACAACTAGCTGTTGTCATAGAGATTGATGTTGTCAAGAGCTATATTTGTACAACTCTGGCAAAAGATTTTTTATCAGGAAATAAAAAATAGATTTCTATGGTAGTTTATCATGTAGTTTATTTCATCTACTTCACTGTTTATGGAAAATCAGCCCATCTACTAATTACAGTAATTTATCTGTTGTCATAGCAATTAATATTGTCTCTTAGGAACTGTAACACTTGTCAATATTGTCAAGTCTGGAAAATTATATGGATACATGGATAAAAGTATGTATTAGAAAATTGTTTAGTCTATAAATCTGTAAATTACAAATATGTATATTTAATAATAGACTTCCAAGTTTTGAAACTTAACATGCCCAGATTTAGGGGGGGGGGGGATCAAACTAGTGGCAAGAAAAACCTGTAGTACCTGTAACTCTTTTTTTTCAAAAAATCATGATGGTGCATACTTTCAGACCTCCCCGAGCATCCCCAATCCTCTCTAGATCCGAACATGCTTAACACAATTACATTGTGTATGAACATTATAAATATAAAAAAGAGAATGATAAAATAAAAAGTAAATTCAGTTTATCACATACACTGTCTCACAAACATCTTGTTAAATAGATAGATTTTATAAGTAAAACATTTTGATGCACTGATGCAGTTTTTATTTGGAAAAACTCTCTTTCTCAGACGGACATAAATCTTGTTAAGCATGAGTGGTAGGATAGAATTTCTGATTCCCTGATAAGCTAGTGTTTTACACTGGACTAACAAGGTCAGTGGCACATGGATAGACCCCAGATGTCTAAACTGCAAAGAAAAAAAACTTGAATGTTTATGTAAACTTGCCAACCATATCAAAATGTTATGGCTCATTAAGACAGTATCAACTGGTAATGGTAAATGTTGACACCAAGTTTTTTTCAAAAATATTAGTACAAATCTGAAGGGGCATGTAACATAACACTAAAGGCGATTGCTAGAGCTTTCTTTGGTAGATTCAATATGTGTACATACTTGTCGTTTATAGTTGTTTTAATATCATGTCCATACACTTTTAGAGCATGGATGCATTTAAGTGCATGATTTCTTTATTTAAATTATATTGGCTGGTTTTGACTTCCTATTACATTGTAGCTATCCATGTAGGTTTATGATATATTTTTCACTCTGTGCTAAATTTGTTCAAGTAATTAAGGAATTAGTTTCTTCTTGCTACAACCACTTTTAGTTAAGTATTACAGGTGACTGATTAGCTAAATTAAAGTATAGTAAAATTTCTGATGGGCCTACAACAACAACTCCTATCATCATAGATATATTCCAAAGTTTTAATGGTGTTACATGTGATTAAGGGGCCGCCATGGCCTAGTGGTGAGAATGTCCATCTTCTGACTGAGAAGTCCTGAGTTCGAGCCTGGGCCACGGTATGGTGGGCTAGCTGTGCTTGTCTCTGGACTAGACAGTAAAAACCAATGTCCAATTACATGTCAGTACGTAAAAGAAATCTCCCTGCTCTACTGTTATAAGTGCCAAGCATTGGCAAAATTTGTTGCCCATCACTAGCACGCGTTGATGTTTCCGTGTAAGTGAAAGTTTCTTGAGTGGGACGTTAAACAACAATACATCTAACCGACCAACATGTAGATCTATGCAATCCAAAGGATTAACTGCTATAACTGTGATTTATATCCTAATGTCCTTAAATCAAAAGTCTTTAGTTTAATGTAGAAAACTAAAAATAGATCACTTGGTTGGTAACTGACTTGTTTGGTTTGCACAACAGCACTTGCTGCTTTAAGTAACAAGTTCTGTAAATGTAGGGATAACAAGAAT
>JACSZP010069944.1:10435-20515 GCA_016161895.1 Pinna nobilis
AAAAAATAACCTGTGAGTGAAGATTACATAAAAGCCACTTCAGATAAAAATTTACATTCATATTTAAACCTGTTTTGCCAGACCTTGTCACAACTGTCTTTCCTGCCTTTTGGATATGGGACACTAAAACTCAGCTCCCATGTAAACAATTGACTAAATGTATGTGAAGAATTCTTCAATGCACAGGATAAAATACTAAGCATAGGTCAGAATTTGTGTATTTGCTAACTGTTGCCTAGATAAGCCGAACATAGTGTAAAAAAGTGCCATTTGATCTCCAATGTAACTTCATAGAATAATTCTTGTTGTAGTTGGTTGGTTGTAATGTTATTTTAAGTACCCACTCAAGAATCTTTCAATTATATGGAGAGTGATGAGACTTTATTAAAATTCAACCTATACTCAGGTCTTACAGCTGATGAGCAGGGAGGGTTCTTTAACATATCAATACCTACTATGACAGGGGACCTCAGTTATACTGTCTCACTCGAAGGATTGAGACAGCCAACTACATTATGGCACAGATTCAAACCTAGGACCTCATAATTAGAAGGCGAACATGCTAACATTGAGGTTCTTGTTGTGATATTTGAGCATTCCACAGATGTTTACAAACTACACTCATACATACATAACTCTATCATCATATAATGGCACTCATTATCACACTCAATGTCTCTTAGTTAACACTTCTTTGGCTCTGAACTGAACCATAAATGAACTATCTGTTGATGTCTCTCTTGTTATAAAAACTATCTTTAAGGTATTTAATATAAGTAATATTGTTAGACTCTAACAAGTATGTATTAACACATGGCATTGTGCCATGTAAACTTGAACTTTTGTTCTTATGATGAGTATAGCATGTTTTTCATTCTTCTACCTGGTTGTATCCATACATCCTACATGAACATACAAATTTAGATACCGACTGACTGAGTACATCAATAATTGAGATCTGGGTTCGATTCTGGGTAGCAACCAACCTAGGGCATTAACATAGCTATTAAAGAAAGCATTTGCTTGCCAGGGACTCAGCATTCTAAGATAAAAGTTTCACATTACTTGGATGTAACCTTGAAATCCAAGACCTAAGGTCACAACAGAGATCCCTCACAGCTCAGTTGCTATTGAGAACCAATGTTAACAGCTGCGCCCTGGTCAAGGGCCAGTAAAAATGGATTTCTGGCTGATGCAATATGATAATTACATGTACTTGCCAATTGTGACCATATGAAAATTTCAGCGTTTTCAATACTTAAACTATGCAAACCACATGTGATATGATCCAGTAAACTTTTAAAATTTTTACCATCGATCTATTTGTCCTTGACCTTAAAAGTCAATGTATTAAGCTCTAAGCCAGTATCCTCATTTTGGCATTTCTTTTAGATGAGACAGCAAACTGAGGTGCTTTGTCAAGAACTGCCTTGGCACAATTAAAATTCCTCTCTGCTCAGGATAAAATCTTTAGCACAGGTCAAACTTTCTTATGTCTGAATCATCTCGATGGCACCATAATATAACAGAACTACAGTTGAACATGGTGTAAAGCTCCAATAACTTACATACAATGAACTTTGAATCAAGACAGTCTACCTTTTTTATCTTCCTTTTTTTTTTTGTAGAATAAATACACTGACTTGTAAATTTGATAATGGAAAAAGATGAAAGTGTTATTGAAGATTATGCAAAGTAGTAAAACGAAATTGATTACTCATGATTTTATCTCATCATATGAAATAAGTGCAACATTTTATAAAAATACTGATCACATAAGCTTCAAAGTAAGTTTCACCAATATCAATTTTGTTTTCCTTTTACAAAAAAATAACTAAAAGATTGTCCTTGATTAGCATAACTTAGATGACTCAAAGAGGTACATGTTTCAGATAATCTAGCTGGCATAATTGTGGGGGAAATTGAAAGAGATCAAATGAATTTGAAGAGTTTGATTTTTCAAATTTCAAAACCATACCTTTTTGTAATACACTTACAATGTAAGTAAGTGAACTAATACTAGATGCAATCAGTTGATAATTCTAATTGTTTAAGTAAAAGATAGGGACGGTCCTACATACATTGTACGTCTCATCTGGCATATTTTGTTCGATCCAAAATAACATTTGAAAAAAGTTTGAAATAGGACAATTTGATGTATGACCAAACAACCAGATTTTAAGTCAAATAAATCATGATTTTTATGTTTTAACCTTGCTCGATATATTTGATTTAAAATATGACACTTTATATCAAATCATTTAATTGTGCTAATCAGGTCATATATCCTATGTTATCTCCAATGAAAAAAAATATGCTAGATGAGTTAATATGCATTTTTAAATTGACCTAGACTTTCTGTTATAGGTCTTTACTTTCATACAGAAATTTGTAACTCAAGTGTTTTGTAGAATCGCTGGATGTGTTGTCATGACTTAATTTCTGTTCCGTATCATATAATTGAATTGGCTTAGTTTATTTCTTTATTGAACAACTGTCAGAAGAGCTGATATTGATCGATAAGGAACCCTTTGGGCCCATTTTTTATGCACAAACATGCACAGACTTGCATACAAATTGAATTGGCTTATTTTTCTTTATTGAACAAGTGTCAGAAGAAGCAGAATTGATCAGTAAGGAACCCCTTGGGCCTGTTTGCCTTGCATGCTCACAAATCTGCATGCAAACATGTTTACAAACACACATTATAAGAATAAAATTTCATGTCCATTGTAAGTACAAAAATTTATATCAAATTGTCGGAATCGACTACTTGATCAAATTGAACAGAACCTAAGAGCATGCACAAGTAGCATATTTTGTATTATTATAACTGAGGTATTGCTAAAGGTAATTAGAAAATAGCAAAATGAATTACAAAGTACAACTTACTTACTTGTATATATATATATATAATACAAATTAATTAGTATTTCCGGTTTGTGGTCTTATGTGGAGAGAGAGAGTATCAGAATAACATATCAATGCAGAATTATGTTCAGAATTAGAGTGACTTTTAATAGCTCAAGTGGCTAGAACGATTTTGCAATCTGGTCAATATGATGAAAATGTCTTGATTTTTATCTTATTTGATTTGAGATGGTTTCCTTAGTACGAAGGCTCTCTCAATCAAGGATTCACTATACATGTAGACTATGGCGACCAAACTCAGCCATAGCAGAATTATCAATGACCACAAACCATTTTATTTATTCAGAAATGTGCAAGTAATTTGGCCCTTTGAAACTATAAAAGAGAAAGATTGATGGAAAATTAACATATCTATATAACTTGGAACATACAGAATCGATATCTATTGAAACCTAAGAGTACCTATAATTAAATCTATGCATAAAATGAGAATGAAATTGATGACTTAGATAAGTAGGAAGGAAGTGTTTTTATCACATGCTTGACAGATCTATTCATTGATATCTGTGCTGTTCTAATCATCTACACAATGAAGATTTCGAAAGTCTAGAAATCTAGAAAGAGCGTGCTCTTGAGGGGGGCGCGGTGGACAGTGGTTAGCGTGTTTTACTTTGACTCATGGGGTCAGGGGTTCAAGTCCAATCCATGGTACGGCTGGCTGTCCCTGTTTTTTGGATGAGACAATATAGACTGAGGTCTCAGGTCACAGTAGGTGTTGGCATGTTAAAAAATGCTTCCTGCTGTATGGCCATTAGTGCCCAGCATAGGCAAAATTTGTTGCCCTTCACCGGCACATGGTGACGTCTCCATATAAGTAAAATGTTCTTGAGTGGGATGTTAAAATAACAATACAAGTTCTGTAGAACCTGTCTTGACAAATCACTCCAAAGGCAATAGGATTCATTTATGAAAGGTGTAAATATATACTTATAAAAGTGGTGTCAAGACAGGAAGTCTCTCATGTCAGTGGTCTTTTAAGACAGGTTTTACTCTCTAGATGCTGATATCCTGTATCTGGTGTGGGTTGTTTTTTTTTTTGTCATTAAACATTTGTATATAAGAAATGGTGGCTGCTCTTTTATTGCGCTGTCATTTTATGTCCCAATTGCAAAACTTTTACTCACATGGAGATACCACAAAATGTCCGAGGTAATTTTGACCAATACTTGGCAACTAAGGCCGATAGCAGTGAGAATTCTTTAACAAGCTGACACCTACAGTGAGACAGGACTTCAGTTTTTACCACTGTCTCTCAATGAGACTCGAGCTCTGAACCTCCCCACTTTAAGTTTGAGTCCTCTACCATGGATGATGGAGTAGGAACCAACTCTCAAGTTTATAAATAAATGTCCTAACCAGTATATTGAAAGCACATAACAACAACAAAATGGTATAAAATAGGAATAAAAAAGATTCAAGAAATTGATAAAAATGTAAAATTGTGATTCTAAACCGATAAGTAAGACAGCTGTTTCAATCTGTTTGGATATGCTCAACCTAGATCTGCCAAAAATAAGGCCAGTTTTATTGGGATGTGTATCACATTTATCAAGATAACCCCTTTGATGTACCTCGTGTTGTCAGTTATGAGCCACAATCAGATTCAACAGAGGTTTGTATTCCTACAGAGGGGAAAAAACAGATTCCGAACTCTGATCAAATCCTTTGCGGTATATTAGACAGGCAATTGATTGTCAGCTTTCAAAACGTGCTGAAGTGGGTATTCTAGGAATATTTGATGTCAGGAAAATCTAATTAGCTAAAGGATTCTTTATAGTAAAAAAAACGAAATTGTAATCCGATATGGCGCAGAAATGCATTAATTCATTGCTCACTTTGATTTGTAGATGTTACTCTACTGTCTAGTCTTCCTGTAGAGGATCAATGGCTTGGGATAGCAATCATTAAAGAAATACATAAATTCTAAATTGTTCTTTGATTAAACAGCTATATTCAATTTTGGGAGATTAATAGCTATTACTCAAGTTACGGGTCAATTAACAATTCAAGGAATAACCCCAATAAAATAGTCTGTGGGAAACTCTAACGTCTGCATTAGAAGAAGTTGCTTGTCATCAGTGTGAACCCATACCAATCGTTGCTTGTCATCAGTGTGAACCCATACCAATCGTGCTCAAAATTCAGCAAAATGAAATAGTTTATCAAAAAAGTATTATGACATGATTTAATTTTGCCATGCAATGTCTTAATCTTAAAATATGAATTGAAAAACCATAGGATACAGATGTTTGTCTAGATCCATTTATCTTTTAAATGAACGATCTTTGAAATAGAGATAACATAAATACAGATAAATAAATAGTTACAGGTAAATACTATTTCTGTTAAAATAACAGAATTATACTATTTCTTATTTCTTCTACTGAGAAGGACAGGGCACTCATTAAACCTTGGGTCAGCTTCCTTTACTCATACATGGTATTGTAAATTCAGGATGGGTTTAGACGTTCTCCCATCTCTCCTGCTATAGTATGGTATTACAATTGAGAAGTTTAGGGATCCTACCATCTCTATTCTATATTCAAATGAAGAGGTATTGTAACTTTATGTTAATATTAGGATTCTAACTTTCTCACCTCCCTCAATACAGGATATTTTGGGATTGTATATTTTTGGGATTGTATGCCTCTGTCTCTATATATTACAGAATGGAGGCCAGTTTTAGGACTCGATCTGCCACCTATCTGGTGTGTTGTAAATTTAAAATCAGTTTAGAGATACACGCATTTACATGTTTCTTCTTTAAATCAGGTATGGGGTTCTATCAGATATAGAGTGTTTTCAATTTGAGTTGTAGTGGTTTACATTATAATAAGGAGTCTATATTGTGGCCTTTGACCTGTATAATAATGAGAATCCAGTATACATCCGGACATGAGCATGTGTGTATCTGGTTTCGATTTGTCATGTTGGATTAATTCTTACTCCTTGTAATTTGACTTACACTGACAGATGACTACAGAACCATGTGTATACCACCTAATTATGACAAATGTGTACAAGGGGAGAAATCATGTTATAACATGGGTTAATCTACCAGGATCATCCCTGTTGCCAAACTAGATCTGTAGCCAAGTGATGTTAAAATTCAAAGTTCAAGAACGTGTCCCATACTGACCTGGCTTACACCTACTTACTTTGATATGTCTATGCCACACTCCACGATCCCTCAGGTTCACCGTTGTTGCTGCATCCAGTATTAAGTGGTGAAGGAGAAACCCAAGGACCAATGTGCATGGCTAAAAATAAACAGCCTCTCACAAGAAAATTGCCAAACTTTGTCACATACATGTAAATGCAGATAAATACATTTAGTATAAGTGAGAAAATTTGTTATTTTTAAGCACTGTACTCTCACCACTATGATGACCGAGCTGTAATTGCTTTGTGGTAATATGTATGCCCTCTGATTATGTGGTCTGGGTCTGCCAGGTGGAGTTGGCTAGCCTTTCCTGCCCTTTGGATCAGACAGTGAAAAATAAAAAAAAAGTCATAGTATGATGTCAGCATGTTAAAGAACCCTCACTGCTACAAGGCCCGAAACATAGACCAAAATTTGTTGCCCTTTATGGGCATTTTTAAATATCTCTATATAGGGGATAGATTCTTGAGTGGGATATTCATGATACAACCTACATTATACAAACTAACCATTGTCTCTCACTCCGGACAGAATGATCCACATATTTACCCATTCTAAGACATCTCTATCTTGCATCCCGTGTGCTTGTCTTTAACCCCTAACATCACGTGCCATGCACGTAACCTACTTTGACATAATTCGTCCACTCAGTTGAATGCACAGTGTTGCACATATAGCTCTATTTATGCTTTTAAAATGCATTTTTGGTGGGTGAGAAAAATATAATCAAACACAACTTTGTACACGGGCAGGAAAATCTCACCTACTGAGTGTCAGAGATTTGCAACATCCACAACGAGTTGGCAAGCCTCATTGTAGACAGTAAATCTTTGACACTCGGGTGAGATTTCCCTGTCCATGTACAAAGTGGTGATAGATTCTATTTATCTTTCCACTTGGTTTAGGATTTTTTTTAAAGCAAAACCATTTGCCCTATATTTCTTTTTAGACTTTTGTATTGTAAATAATGACCAGTTGAGAATTTTGCTGGGGACAGAGAGATCCCTCCATTTTGCTATACTTTTTCCTGATACTTACCAGTATCCTATATTCTATCATTAAGAAATGTAAAATAAGGCCATAACTCAATTTGTTCCTTGTTCATAATATGTATCTTCCAAGGTAATGGACATATCAGAATTGTCAGCACCAAACTAACAAAGAAATTGTGAGTGTGAGCGTTGGCAGATACATCGATAAAAGTAAATGAACATGGCTCGGGACAAGACACAATCCATTTAATATCAAAGTCTGTCACGAGGATATGTGAGCTGTTTCTTATTACTGCTAAATGTTTACAGAAAAGACTACCAGTCTGGGATTTATGGTTTTCCCTATGGTGAGTCCATGTTGAACTGCTTTGAATAAATAGAACTAATTCAAACATATTTTATTTTGTACTGAAACCACAAAAGGACTAGGAATAATTTCTTAGAACTTAATTCACCTTCTTCCAAAATAGGAATGCCAATAATTTTCGTAATTCTTTTTTATCACAAATGAAATAAAGTTTACAGTACTGCAAAACTTGTTTTACATATTCCTAATGTAAAATACATGTATACTGGTAATACATTTTAAAATTTTTCATTGAATTTTGTAAGGTAAAACTGTACATTTTCAGATAAAAAAATCTGATATTTTTGCCTCAGTGTATTTTGAAAACTAACATCTCTCAAATGTTTAAATATTTTCCGTGTCAATTAGATTATTTCACCAGTGAAATATAGTAAAAGGGACGATTATGAGGCTATGTTTATCTAACCTTACCTACTTAACAGCGCCTGAAGAAAATACGACATATTTATGGCTCCAAATATTCCTAAATCAATAAAGACTCATAAAACACTCTCATAAAAACAGGAAGAAAATTGTCTGCTTGCTGGAAAATACAAGTTCGTGCACGACTGCAGGTATATGATACTACGGTTTCTTTGTCTTTGAAAAGCCATTAAGACTGTTAGATGGGTCTGTAAGTAGAAGATGTGTAATAGACAGAGCTTAGAGGTCAAAAGGTGAAAATTCCTTGTCAGACATGTTTAGGGTTTCATGCAGATAAATCATTATCTTATCTCAATGAGGAATTATTGATGTTTTTTATGAATATTTTCCTATAAGAGAGAGAGTAATATCATAGATTTATTTGAATTTCATTCTATTTTCACAGGTAGGCCTACCAAAAATAATATATCTGCTTCCATATATCAGAACGCAATTCGCCAAAACGTGTAGTAATATGTAGGAACCACAAATACATGTATGAATAAAAAGTAAAAAAAAAAAAATTATTATGAAACAGAAACCAAAATACTGTAAATTTTGTTTGCATTTAAATCACTGATTTCATCATGAAGCTTCAATTTGCTAGGCTACTTTTAGCCTTACCAATGCAGATATGTCAACTTTTAAAAAAATTCCACAGGGGAGGTTTCAATCTCATGGGGGAGATTCTGAATTTTTCTAAGAATTGATGGGAAAACTCATTTACACAAGGGGAAGATATGCATCTTTCCTTGAGAAATTATCAAAATTTTACATAAAAGCCAGGGGGTCTTGCTATTTATGAGGGAGACTTGGTAAGTACATGTATAATATAAAGAGACCATCTCATTTACTGGAACTCCTGACCTCATGGTCTTAAGGACAGTACTATACAACCAGCTCTCCTATAATGAACTTCTTTTTCAAAAGTACTCCTAGAGTGAAATTATGCCCTCCTTGACATTACATTACTTTTGTAATCAAACTTCTAGCAGAAAATTGCTTTCTTTTGTTATCAAAATAAGGTTCTCTCATCCATTCATTATTTTTATCTTACGTGAGCAGTGCGACTGCTCTCTGTACGAGAGACTGGCGAGAGACTGGCGCAGGTTCACATCATGGCCGCCTCTTTTTTTATTTTTATGTGCCATCTGCATATCATACCCATTTCTCCATTCATCAGAAGTAATCTTATCAGCGGTGTTTACAGAGAAGAGGATTATATACATAACATATACAAAAACACACACACACTGGTGCCATAGAAAGACAAGTGCTCTATTCTGTATAACATACAGTAATGAACCTCCATACACCATCTGTGTTGTTCTTAACGAGTTTCCTAAATCAACTGAAAAATTGTTATAGCAGACAAATTCATCATGCACTATGATAAATAAGAATGCACAGGAAGACGTCTGTTGTCTTGAGAATTTAGGGTTAATTGATTCATTATCTGTGATAAAACAATCAGCATGACTATAGTACATGTTGTTTATGTAATTCTTTGTGGATGAAATATTGCTATTGTGAGAAGAGGCATATCTAGACATGTAAAAACAGAGAACCAGCTGCAATGAAAACCTGACAATTGTTTATTTTCCTTACATCAAAAACTAATCAGATATAAGAAAACAAACAATATTTCAACAAAAGAGATCCGTAAATTACATAAATAAGTCCAAAAAAGATATAGGTACATCGAACAAGCATATGAAATATCTATTTATAAATTTGTTTTCCTCTTTACAGCTTTGGGTAATAGTAAATTTAACGTATGTTTGTAATACGGGGTAGGAGAGAGAACGGTCCTCCTGTTTCTTCAGTAAAACTAACTGAGATACAATTGATCATTGAATGAAGGGGCTTAACTCAGTCAAACATACAATAATATATACATGTATTACTGTGCAATGTAGACCTTGTAAAGTGTTCTAATTGAATAAACAGCAAGAGATAAATATCTAATACTCTCAAAAGGAAAAAAAAAACAATAAAAGGGTAGGTAAGAGGGCAGACTACATGATCATTCTGTCTAATTCATGGAAATAGAACTTTGTTGGATCCTCCCCTATGAACTGAAAACCATGGAAAATGATTAAGAATCTTGAATTAAGTATCTGGACAAGCTTACATGTGAAAATTTGTATATCAAGTAGTGAAAAGTGTTTCTCTCTTTTTCTTCTTTTTTTTTTTATTAAGGGGTAGGGGGGGGGGGGGGGGGG
>JACSZP010069953.1:0-14268 GCA_016161895.1 Pinna nobilis
GTCTATTTATGGAAGGATTGGATGATAATTTTAAGTCTGTGGGCTGAATTGTGCTTGCTGACAAATATCATTGAGCACAATTCAGCCCCACTGAACAAAAACTTTGGTCTGCTGTGTGTAGTTGGTCACAGGGGTTATGGGAAATCTGAAGTTAAGACTTTTCCCACAAATTTACTTTTGTAGATTAATGTTTTTGCATATATATGAACTCTTAATCTCACATACCTGTCTTTGTAACTGTTCTAAAATATAATTTAATCTTTATGTGTAATGGTAAAAATAGCATAATTTTTATCGTCTTAGGGATGCTTGCTCTCTCTCTCTCTCTCTCTCTCTCTCTCTCTCTCTCTCTCGCTCTCTCTCTCTCTCTCTCTCTCTCCAAAAATCCTTGAGAAAGGTAAGATTTTAAAGCACAGTGGGTAGGGAAAAAAGTGACTTGAAAAATTTCCATAAAAATTTCAAAAACTGTTAAAAAAAACTTCACATTTGCATGCATGGTATTGTACTGACCACTCCCCACCAGAGGGCATCTGCATAGCTTGTAAAATCATTGGTACCATCCTCACTTAGAGCATCCTTTTCAGCGAGGTAGACGAAATATGATGAAAATATCAAACCCAAAAATCCTATATACAAAGTTGTAATCAGCTCCTGGAACAAAGAAATTTCTTCAATAAAATATATTTATATTCATGTGTATTTATTCCACTTCAATTTTACTGTCTTATTCACTGGACATGGGAATACAATGGCCACTCACCAGGGCTTGAACCTCTGACCTCATGGTCTGAAAACATGCAAACACTAAACTGATGAGTCATTATGGCTAATCTGTATAATACAGTCTAATAAGCTATAAAAGATCATTCATGGGAAGGAAAAAGGTCACTTATGACAGGTGGTCATTTATGACAGGTGGTCACTTAATGCAAGTGATTTATGTAGCAAAAATCATTTTGGGAACCATACATTTAGGCAATATGAGACTTAAATAGTCCTTTAATTCAAACGGTCACTATGGCAGGTTAGACTATGTATACATGTACATAGTTCTATTGTGGCTGACATCTAGCAGTATATCAATGTAATAGTGGAACCAAGAAGAATTAGGCCTCTACTTACACCTGAACTATCACTGTAAATAACATCTAAATTCATTCAATTATAGAAATTCAGTTCTGATGCATCATGAGAAATCTAAATTAATTTTCTGATATAATATTGCACAATGCCAGGCAGTACCTGTAACTGATGGTATCAAATTTATCACTTAGCGACAAGAAATCGTAGAATTTGTGAGTGTATGACTAAAAATAGAACCATGAGAATGTGAAGGTATGAAATTGAATTCTAATTATGGAAATTAAATAAAAAATCTATTGAACTTGTCATCGTGAAATGAAGATTTGTCAATTTCCATTTACACAAGCATACCAAATTTTCAATAAACTATTTGGACGATACCTGGAAATAGAATATGATGGCTTAATTGTGAGGGTTTCACTTACACAGAACTGTCGATGCCGTAATAAGTATGCCAAATTAGCCCAAAATCGGCTCCAGTAGAATGACGCAGTAGGATAAGTGTAAAAATTAGATATATAAGGAATATCAAGCCTCATTCTGTCATCTACCAAAGCTGATATTCAATTTATGAGACTATTGGGAAGTGTTACCATGGCAATTTTATTTGTAGAACATGCAAAAATGAAAGTTAATTCTGCAGACAGTATACAAAACAAATTGCAATTTGATACTAGGATTATAACAGGATGCAGACAAATTTGTGATTGTAGTAGTCCATATGTAATACACAGCATACTTTTGATATCGATTTGTGTGATGCATTACCATAACAACAGCTTATAAGGGTTTTGACACACCTAGTATGCATCAGTTGTTGGAAGAGTATTTCTGGTCACTTTTAACATTTAGTTTTATCATGTCCCTGTGCCAATCAACCTTGTGTGGGCTCCAGGAATGATGACATATGCTGAGAACATTATCATATGCAATGAAAAATCTTTAACACTCTGAAATCTACTGTCACACAGAACCTATGCTTTTAATCCCTCAATACAAAATCAGTATTGCCATCTGTATTTTTTGGGAGGGGGGCTTTTTGTATAGACTTGCAAAAACATCAGAATTAATATCTTGAAGACTGTTTGCACTGTTCTTTAGGTATACATACTTTAAAGACTATATTTCAAGTCTGTTTAATTTTGTTAAATTTCTGATATAATGTTTTTCTTTTACTTTTTAATCTTTTTATCAATATCAGTGAAATAAAAATATTGTACAGCTATGTAAGTGGAAAGGGGGCAAATAAGTCTGAAAAATCTCTAAGAAACAACAACATACATATGAGAAAAGCCATATCTATGAAATTAGGATTCTAATTCATCTCTGGTGTGTGAGCCTGACTAATAGTAGATTCTCACTACATACATGTATATGTGAAAAAAATGTTAAAGTTTATTTTTTGAAGACCAAGACCATTACTGATCAGGTAGATAGTAACCTGGTGGTCTACTTCACCACTAAAACCTGTTATACATCCAAAGGAAATTGCTAACAGCCTTAACCTGGGAAATATGACATATATTTTTTAACAATAGGTAAACAAATTTATTGGTAGTTTTGAGATAAGTTCCTTGGGAAAAATTTAACCTTTGAAGGACTATTAGGCTAGTGATGGAGTAGACAGGAAGATGGGACTATTCTCGCTAGGAACCAATATGTATATTTTTATATCAGCTCTGTTACCAGAATATACATGTACGGTGGAACCTTGCCTAAAGACCAACTCACTTAGAAGACCACGTCACTAATCCAACCACTATAAATACCATCAAAATTCAGATTGTCCTTCACTTTTCAAGTCTATATCAACCTCACTTAGGAGACCACGTCACTAATCAAACCACTATAAATACCATCAAAATTCAGATTGTCCTTTGCTTTTCATGCCTATATCAACCTCACTTAGGAGACCAATTCACTAATCCAACCAATATAAATACCATCAAAATTCAGATTTTCCTTCACTTTTCAAGCCTATATCAACCTCACTTAGAAGACCACGTCACTAATCCAACCACTATAAATACCATCAAAATTCAGATTGTCCTTTGCTTTTCAAGTCTGTATCAACCTCACTTAGAAGACCAACTCACTAATCAGATCAATTTTGTTGTGGCAATTATGTATCCTTTGCTTACATTGGAGAAAAGGCTTACCTTCTTCAATATGCAATGTCTAAATATATCAACAAGATCAGAGAGTTGCAACCTGGAAACAGCCATATTGTACTCTCTCCTACCAGAGCAATAAATGTTGAATGCTTATTGTAATTAGAGCACCTGCACTTACCTGTCTGTGGATATATACAACAGAGCCTAGAAACCTCCAGGCGCCACCCTGACGGTCCACCTGCACTTACCTGTCTGTGGATATATACAACAGAGCCTGGAAACCTCCAGGTGCCACCCTGACGGTCTATCTGAACTCACCTGTCTATGAATATATACAACAGAGCCTATAGAAGCCTCCAGGAGCCACCCTGACGGTACACCCGCACTTACCTGTCTGTGGATATATACAACAGAGCCTAGAAGCCTCCAGGTGCCACCCTGACGGTCCACATGTAACATCCTCAAAATTTGTAGGAACCTCACACCCCTAAAAATAGAAATGCCAAATTTTATAGTCTACTATTGAGTGTAACTATATCATATAAGTCTCAGACTTGGTTAACAGTAATAGCAAAATGCTTCAAGTAAAGAGGCATAAATTATAACTTATAGATATTTTTTCAAGATAAAAGCCACATTTGTAGAGATACATTTGTACACATGTATAAAGAACTAAAATCTGAAATGTCAAAAATGTGTGTTAATGAAAAGAAAAAATAACCTCATTAAAGCCTTTGTACCAAATAATCATACATCTAAGACCCTAGTAATCATAAATGAGCAATTTTTCAATTTCAAAAAAATTTGATTTACATGAACAATCTAAATCAGATTGTAGCTGAATTAGTTATTATCAATATTTCATAGACATACAACTTGTAAGGGATTCTAATCATAAGATTGGTTGTGAATAAAGTGCCTCTGGCTTTTGTGTGTTTTCTCACTGTTTGTCTGACTCAATTACAACCTGTATTAAAATGGCTGCAGTCATATGTCTTCTTTGCCAGATTGCATTCAACTTTAAAAATCACAAGTCCAGGACGGATTTCTGATGCTTAGAGAGAGAATCCATGACCCCAAGATCTGAATGTGTACATGCTTCCGCAGAGCCGTGATGGATCCTAAAGCTAGAACTGGCTGCGTGTGATAACAAAAATACCTGACCAACACTGAGTCCAGCTCGTAAAGGTCATACATGTGCAACTATTCTCTGACATAAACACAGACATAGTCATAACACATCACTGGCAAGGACTCCACCCAAGGCTAAAATTATTTGGACTTGGTAGCTGCTGCAAATTTCTCAAATATACAGTAGGCTACCTCTAAAAAGCATCATACATATTTATAGAAGTCCTGTGTTTGTACAAGTAACATTATTTTTTCAAGTTCATTTATATTTAGGCATTAGAAATTATTTTTACTACCAGTACCTTAAAAAATAAAAATAATTAATTTATCAAAATTAAACAGACAAGCGAATAAACCGGATGTATCACCTTCCAGACAAAATTTCTTATGAACAATTTTTCAGTTTGTTAGTCATTACAGAGGTGTTGTTTCTGTAATCTAGATGCTTCATCTATCTGGAAAAATTTACTTGGGAATGGACAATTTTCTTGGGAACAAAGGAATCTGGGTTAAGGAGGCCCCGATGTATATATCAAATTACAGTTATAAGGACTGGTCAAAAGTCATTGCCTATATAAGCCAATCACTTTAAATTTCACATGTAAACATGTGTATGTACATGCATGTCAATTAAATTTCTTTGAAATTGCAACCATAAAAGAAATCTACAGCCTTTCCAACAGCAAAGATGAAAGGACAGTCATGGGAACATGGTTTTTGTTGGACTTGGCAGGTGTCCGGTTTACAGGAATATTGCCATTCTATATTTGGAAGTGTTACTCCTATTTTAATGATATTTAGGGATACTGTCAATATCTGTGGCGAACTGTTAGTGATTTTTCTTTAGTCTTTTTTCCAATAAGAATATGAATCTTAAAACTGAATATCTAACTGATTACTTAGTTTTCAATTGAAAATATTTCTGATTCCAAAATTATTTGGTCTGATCTATGAAAGACTTGGAAAATATTTCACTGAATGTCTATATTCACTGTTGGAAATTATTTATAGGGCTAAATATACTGCTGCAGTAGGGTCACAGATCATGTCTGTTATCTGGATTACATAGTGTTTGGTTTAAAGTGTGTACAGAAACCGAAAATGGCAGTAAAAAGATATATCAAATTTCAACAGGAGTCTGGTTTTTGCAGTGTTCCATTTGGAAGATTTCCACTGTAATTTGTTTGCTTAGATTTTGTAAAAAATCTTTTTTGGGGTGTAAATAAATTTCAAATTTTCCGAAAAATTTCATTAAATGTTCATAAAAAAGGTCCACAATGGAACCTGTGTTTGGATACCATTCTCAAGATAGATGGCTCTTCATGGGTAATAACCATCATGGGTCCACATGTCATAAGAGACCACTGTCATTAGAAACGGCTGAATTTAAGCATGCATGGATATAGAGGGTGGGCCGAATCCCCCTCCCCCTCGCTGGAATTTGCGAAATATATACCAATATTGGTCCATTATGCTTAAATTCTCATTTACACAGGGATAGGTTTCTCCTTTTTACAAGTTGGACCCCTCTCCCCACCCCCTGGAAAATATCGACCCCATCCCCCAGGAAGAAAATTCTGGATCCGCACATGTTAAGAGAGTACTTATATGTGTACATGACAGCAAATTTCAAGCAATTTTATAAATTAAGTCAAAGAGACAACCTGTCTTGAAAGACCAAATTTTCATGATTGAAGATTTGGTGGCCTAATACAGATTCCATGTGACAGCCTAACCTATGATCATGTGCATCAATATCTCAACAGTCTCCTTTGATGTCATGGCATCTCCTAAGTTCAGTCTGACCTGCACAAATAATCTATGTCAACGAGAAAATAATCACCTTGACAGTACAACAGGACAATGATAACTTAATTCATGTCCATCAAACAAATACTGTGTTGATAATAATAAAAAAGTCTGGTGTCTGCAGCAGGTGCAAAGAGGTTGTGATTAACCTCCATTTGGACATCTTCCTACCAGCATTAATTTGATATCCTCGCCACAGAAATCAATTAAGTACTTGACACAGTGCCACCATAAATAGACATGCCAGCAGAATCCATATATGCTCATTCAGAGTTCAAGTAATGATACCAAAATCTGCTGACACAGGCAAAATGATGTTTCTAATCAAAGTCCACATGACAGAACAAAAATAACTTGTGGTATGTATTTAAACTTTTGCTTTCTTGCTTGTGAATCTCTAGTTCCATGACATTAACTGACAATGTAACATCTGATATCTCAATTGTAAATCAGGTAAACTCTGGTTGGAATATGTGGTAATGTATTCTAGTGATGACAGAAATATTGTCATTTTACTCATACAAGATGACTGGCCTTTACAAAAGTACAAGCTTGTCCAGGTTTGGACCTGATTCTACATAGACCACACTTGTTCAGATTTGGCCTTGATACTACAGACCATGCTTCTTCAGATTTGGACTTGATACTACAGACCACATATGCTCAGATTTGGACTTGATACACCAGACCACACTTGTTCAGATTATGACTTGATACTACAGACCACACATGTTCAGATTTGGACTTGATACTACAGACCACACATGCTCAGATTTGGACTTGATACTACAGACCATGCTTGTTCAGGTTTTGACTTGATACTACAGACCACACATGTTCAGATTTTGACTTGACACTACAGTCCACACTTGTTCAGATTTGGACTTGATACTACAGACCATACATATTCAGATTTGGACTTGATACTACAGACCACACTTGTTCAGATTTGGACTTGACACTACAGTCCACACTTGTTCAGATTTGGACTTGATACTACAGACCACACATGTTCAGATTTGGACTTGATACTACAGACCACACATGCTCAGATTTGGACTTGATACTACAGACCATGCTTGTTCAGGTTTGGACTTGATACTACGGTCCACAAATGCTCAGATTTGGACTTGATACTACAGACCACACTTGTTCAGATTTTGACTTGACACTACAGTCCACACATGTTCAGATTTGGACTTGATACTATAGACAATCCTAGTTCAGGACTTGGTTCTATAGACTACCAGTATCCTTGTTCAGATTTGGACATGATACTTTATAACATGCTTGATCAGGTTTGGACTTGATACTAAGGTCCACAAAAGCTCAGATTTTGACTTGATACTACAGACCACACATGTTCAGTTTTAGACTTGATACTACAGACCCCGCTTGTTCAGATTAAAACTTGATACTACAGACCAGGCTTGTTCAGATTTGGACTTGATACTACAGATCAGGCTTGTTCAGATTTGGACTTGATACTACAGACCCCACTTGTTCAGATTTTGACTTGATACTACATACCCCACTTAATAAGAATAAAACTTGATATTACAGTCCACACATGTTCAGATTTTGACTTGATACTACAGACTATGCTTGTTCAGATTTGGACTGGATACTACAGTCCACACATGTTCAGTTTTAGACTTGATACTACATACCCCACTTGTTCAGACTAAAACTTGATATTACAGACCCCACTTGTTCAGATTTTGACTTGATACTACAGAACATGCATGTTCAGATTTGGACTTGATACTACAGACCACACTTGTTCAAATTTGGACTTGATTCTACAGACCGCACATGCTCAGATTTGGACTTGATACTATAGACAATCCTAGTTCAGGACTTGGTTCTATAGACTACCAGTATCCTTGTTCAGATTTGGACATGATACTTTAGAACATGCTTGATCAGATGTGGACTTGATATAAAAACCATGCTTGTTCAGATTTGGCCTTGATACTACAGCTAGACCGCACTTGTTCAGATTCTGACTTGATACTACAGATAATGCTAGTTCAGAAATGATGTGTTTTAGGTCACCTTTAGTTGCAGTGTTTTCCCTAAGAACCGGCTGCCAGCCAAATTGACCATTTCCAGCTATTTCCTGGTCGGTTCAAATCTAAGGTTTGAACATCTTTTAGAAGGGAGAAACCCCCAAGATCCTGTTCTTGGCCTGTTCAATTCATTTTCAAGCCTGTTCAAATAAAACGAAGGGAAAACACTGAGTTGACTGACTTCATCAGTATATCTGGTTATCTGTTGTATGTGGTTAAGGGAAAATAACATGCTCTATCATGCTCACATTAATTACTGAATATAAAGCATCATTGTGTTTTTGAATTGAATATGCAAGGATGAAAATTGAGGAATATGTAAATATTGAAAAAAGATCCCATTCTATTCCCAGTTGTGACTATAAATGAGAAATTTATCCATGAAAATACAAACAATCATAAATATTTCAAAGAAAGTATAATGTTGCTGTATCATTTCATTGATTTTTCTGTCTTAATTAATTCTAGGGTGACTTTACATTTACTAAATTTCATGCCAAAACTTAGATTAGAGGTATCGTTTATCTGAAAAAGTGGTTCAAATTATATTGACATCATTTTAAAAATTACATAGATATATATTTAAACAAGGCCAGACTTAAAAATATCAATGTTTCCCCAAACACAGCCCATTCATCTGAGCGCTGGATGGTAGGTCAAAAAGTGTTTTTTTTTCTTTGAGGACAACACCATGAATGAGATTTAGTGATCCTTATAATACCTTGATACATGCCGGTACTTTTTTATTTTTAGAAAGAAATTAACATGAAATGGGAGAACTTGACAGTCATTTATTGAAAACTTATCACCTATTGCATATTTGTTGTACTTTTGCTTTGATTCAAAAGAGCGCTCAAGTGACTTTTTTCGTAAAGAAATCTGTAACAGATTAACTTTGATTTTTTTCTAAAAAAAAATCTCAAAAGGGAAGTCAAAAAAATTATGGTAAGTAGGGGCTTTTTTTCTTGTGTTGGTTGCATTTGGGGAAACATTTATAATTTTAATTTCAGCCTAACTATAATTGTTGTATACCTAAAGGGAATTTATGATCCCAAATTACTATCAGTAGATATGAGTTATTCCAAACTTTAGTTATTATACTTACTCTATGTCATCCTTTTATGACAAAAATTGATGTCAAAAGTCATAGAGTAATGATAAAGTTCAAAATTTATAAAAGATCATAAGATATCAATTTGATGTGTAACTACAACATCTGGCTGTGAGTCACATTGTAAATATTTAATGGTAATCTTATTTGTGTACCAATATAAAAAACAGCATAGTATTACAGTGTGTCATTGACTTTAACAAAGAGATGATAAAAATAAAATAAACAAAGGAAGGAGACCTACATGTACAATGTATATTGTACAGGTATATGATGCTATAAACAATATGAAGAATATTTTGAAAGAGAATGAGAGGTTCACCATGTTTCAATGGTTAGCAAGTTCCCATTCTGATCATAAATTCGCGGATTCAAATCTGCACTATGGAAGAGGGCGGCTTTTCCTGTCCTTTGGATGAGACAGTAAAAACCAAGGTGTCACAGCAGGTGTTTGAAAATTAGAGGACCCTCACTCCTCACTGACCATAAGAGTCAAGCATGCTAAATTTGTTGGCCTTAATTGGTTTGCTGACATCTTCAAATACATGAAAGATTCTTGAAAGGAACATTAAACAACAATACAACAACAGCAACAGAATATGAGAACAAAGATGTGTTTGTGAAACACTGACGCCCCAGACAGTAGCTATTAAGAATACTGCACCACTAGTCATATGTAGGTCAAAGTCACAAGGTCAAGGCCATGAGGTATAGAAATATGGTATCAACAGAAAGGTCTTGTCAAAAGGAATACACATGTGGAATATGAAGGCCTTATCACTTGAAAATCAGAAGTTATGGCCAATGTTAGTCTTTAAAAAGTAGGTCAAAGTCCAAGGTTAAGGTCATGAGGTAA
The DNA here is from genome assembly GCA_016161895.1 of Pinna nobilis. Classification (NCBI taxonomy): domain Eukaryota; kingdom Metazoa; phylum Mollusca; class Bivalvia; order Pterioida; family Pinnidae; genus Pinna; species Pinna nobilis. Next base: position 10,177 of record JACSZP010069953.1, read on the forward strand.
ACAATTATGGTACTAATAGATATGTGTTGTCATAAGGAATATACATATGAAATAAGAATGCCCTATCACTTAACTAATCAGAAAATATGGCAAATATTAATTTTTTTCAAAAGTAGGTCAAAGTCCAATGCCAAGGTCATAAGGTAAAAAAATAAAGTACTAATAGAAATGTCTTACAACAAGGAATACACATGTGGAATATGAAGGCGCTACCACTTACCAATCAGAAGTAGTAATACACAATTGGAATATGAAAGCCCTAACACTTACACAATGTACCAATCAGAAGTTATGACTAATGTTAAAGTTTTTCAAAAGTGGGTCAAAATTCACGGTGAAGGTCAAAAGTTATGGTATCAATAGTATAAGCTTTTGTCAAAAGGAATACACATGTGAAATATGGAAGCCCTATCACTTGCCAATCAGCATAAACTTTGAAGTTCAAGATCATAAGGCCTTTGTTATGTATACAAACAAAAAGTTAAAAATATATTTTACTTACTTAGACTGTATTCAAGACCAATGGGTAAACAAACTCTGTGACTATTGAAAGGATTGCATCCAAAATCCTTTTTTTTTTTTTGCCCTTCTTTGGATCTTTTATGTACTAAACCAATTCTCAATACATGGCCAATTAGGAAATTTTCTCTTAAAAAAGTATATTTAGTCTGTATTGCCATATCTATAGAATTAGGTTCAAACTCTGTTTGCAACATGAAAAAGTCTGAGGTTGGGAACAGCTGAATAATCAGGAGTGGGGTTATCCAAACTCTCCATAAAGGAAGTATTAAAGAAACTAAGTGCACATAACTTTAGTGCAGATCTTTAAATTGTTGATGAAGGGGAGGGGTAGGTGGGTTGAGTGTTAGAGTGTGTGCATGTATTACCTTATAGCTGATGCTGCAAAAACTTTTCCATTGGAACCAACAGACAGCACTACTATTGATGCTACAACAACTAAAAAATCTGAAATAAAAAGGATAATATAGTTATATAATGTAGACTAGACAACCATATAGCACTACTTTTTCGAGATTAAACTGTATTATGATGTTAATTCTGCTGAATGTGCATGGCAAATACTGTATATTTTTTAGGCTTAATTGGACTGTTGAAGCCTTAGTACATCATGCTGTAACCTATCTGGAGGTAAGTTTTTGTGGTGGCTCAACATGTACAATCAGCATGTTCTTTTTCTATAACAACAAAACCTACATGTTCCTGCTATATCTACATGTAAGTTGGTTATATTGGTGTTTAATGACCCACTTAATCTTTCACTCATGCATGTTTAAGGAAAGCTCATCAAATACTGGTGAAAGGCTGACCATTTTGTAGAATACTTAGCACTGATGGCCATTTAGGAGTGACAATTCACTGTGACACTTGACCACAGTTTTTAACATCACCTCTGAAACACAGAAAAAGTCCATCATATCCTGCAGAGGTTTGAACCTGTGACCTTCTAGCAGTCTAGCAGTATAGCCATGATGGCTCTAAAACCATCTACGTGTAACTCCCACAATCTATATATAACTCCCAACATCTACATGTGGGGCTGTTGTGGCCAAGTGGTTAGTGTGTTCAACTTCAAATTGATGGGTCTGGGGTTCAAATCTGTACAGTGCCAGGCTGCGGTTGGCCTTTCATGTCTTTCGCATGAGACAGTAAAAACTGAGGTCCCTTGTCACAGTAGGTGTTGGCACGTTAAAGAACCCTCCCTGCTTTATGGCCAGCAGTGACGAGCATAGGCAAAATTTGTTGCCCTTCACCAGCATACAGTGACGTCTCCATATGAGTGAAATATTCTTGAGTGGGACGTTAAACAGCAATAAAACAAAACAAACAAAACCATCTACATGTAACTCCAACTATCTACATGTAACTCAAGAGATTGTCAAGTGTGGAGTAAACCAAAAACAAACAAATATCTATTCTCAAAGTATTTGTTCCTGTACAGATGGAATGATTTCTATTTGTTTTAATTTCCATGTTAAAAGTGACAGCGATTTTCAGATATACCTAATGACAAATGGAAAACTTATTGATTCTTATGGAAGCATGACTGTAAATTTTCATTCCATCTCTGTAGGTATTTACAATCTATCATGACAATTATATTTTTAGATCAGCTGATACCTTCCCATCAATTTTTTTTTCCAATTACATGGACTGTTATAACAGAGAAAACAAATAGCTTGTTGTAAATTCAATGAAGCATATACAGTGAACCCTCTTTATAACGACCATGTTTGTCCCTTGGAGATTCTGTCGTTATATTGAGTTTGCTCTTATAAAGAAAGGATAAGTCAGCTGAGTCTGACAGTGTTTACAGGTCTCTCGGTCATTTCTGTAGTTGAGTGTCTCGTAGTACCCTTTTTGTAACATTCGGGTGTACACCAGGTATTTTTACTACGATGCCACTGAGTCTTTTTCTTAACATGTGTCACTCTTTAATTTAGGCTTAACAATAAACAATCGAAACATATAATCGGTAATCACCATTGAAAAACTTGTGTGTCGTTGAATCGCGGGATTTAGTAACTAAAAATGCATGTTTGTTCCGAATCTTTTATGTCAGTGTCAGTAGCTGTAAATTTCGTTATATCCATGGTAAACAACATCATGTACATTTGTTCTCGGCGAAATCCTGTCGGTAGGTGAAATTGTCAGATTAACAGCTGTCGTTATAAAGTGGCCTGACTGTATAATATTCTGCTTTGGGACAGAAAAAAATGGTCTTTATGGGGAGGTGGTCATTATTTAGAGGATGATTAGCGTACAAACAGTACTATTGGGAACAGCAATGAATGGTCTTTGTGACCATGTGGTTGCTAAAGCAGGCTTTGTTTAATGTATAGTTCAACAGATGAGAAAATAAATGCGAAGGTCCCAGGCCACATTTTGTGTTGGCACATTATAAAAGACCCTCACAGCGTAAGATTTAATCCGTAGCACAGGAAAAATCTTCAAATACCTTAATGAATTTGATGCTACTAAAATAATGTTGAAAGGGTTGTAAAACACCTATACAATAACTTATGTACATGCACTGATGGTGTAAGTAAAAATGCAAAAACCTTAATGAACGGAAACAGAAGAAATGGCATAATTTCTACCCTTTTTATCATCTCAATGCAGAGCATAATAATTGTAAATTGTAGTCAATTTTTCTTCCATCAATTATCATTTATAACTTGATTCTATTTCGTGAAGATTTCCTTCATTTAATATCCTGATCAAGAATTTGGGATAAAAGGAAACATTTTCACATCATCAGGATCAAAAGAACAAATTCTTGTATGCACCAATCACAGAAAGCTTGTGATAATCAGGGGAGATAATCAGACATTTCAGAGAGGGGAACAGAAGATGCAATATGTTCAAATGATTAGAAAATGTGTCAAACAGTTTATAGGAAACTTCTTCCTTCTCAAAACAAAGAACGGTCAATGACACTTCTTCTATAACATGGTTAGCACAAGTGTTGAGTGTATTGGAAATTTTGTCATCTCTTGTGGGTCCACATTTTGTCCGTAATTTGCCAATGTTAGTATGGTTCAACAACTTTGATGGTTTCTCATTAGACATCTATTCACATCAATATGGGGTCACTTAGTGTAAGCAAAGAGAAAATCATACAACTGTATGACCATACAGATGCTACTTTTTGTTGCTGATCTAAAATTTCTTTGGTTTTGAATAAGCACATGTGACACTTTGGTGTGATTAGGAAATGCCTGTTTATGGCAACAAGTATATGCCAGCTATCTGAAGTGATATATAATTGGATGCAGAATTCATAGAACTGTAATGGAATGACGATGTTAACATGTCAAGCATTCTATGATGCCTATAGACTATGTACTCTTATCCAGAAATGATTACTTGTTGTTTAAATAATTTGAAAATACCTGCACAAATCAAAAATGTTTTGAGATTCATTCATAATTGTAAGTGGTTAAACTATTGTGCTGCTGTTAATCACATAGACTCAAAATTATGGTATGAACATCAACCAGATAGACTCAAAACTAGAATTGTCCTAACGGGACTTATACCCCCCGTGGCTGCATTTTCGAGGAACGGGAG
>JACSZP010069978.1:0-11810 GCA_016161895.1 Pinna nobilis
GTTCTTATTCTTAAACTCAATACCGGTATTGGTTGTATCTAACACATTCTATCATTAAATCGATACTCAGTGATAGGCAATATCTAACAAATATAGCATGGCTTTCAGGGCAATATGGGCGTTTATGGACTGGTTAGGCACGCATTAATATTAATATGGACCGAAGCTTAAGCTGATAAACAGTATTTTCAAAATATCTACATTAAAATAGTACATCGTAATAAAGTTTTTTTTTGCGGAGAATTAAAATCATTTCAGAATAAGCAAGATTTCAATATATCAGGACTTATCATAAGGGATTCCGGTGTAGCTACTGGTGCCGCGCGCGGAGCAGGAGTTGCTAACCCTTCCGGAGCACCTGAAGTCACCCCTGGTTTACACGTCTTGTTGTGTTGATAGCTGTTTGTGTTGTCTCTTTTTTGTTTGGCCATGATTTCGTCTGCCTTTGGATTTTTGATTTATTGATCCCCCTTGTTATCTTCTACATTCAATTTTTTGACATATGGACATGAACAAAAATCCAGTTTTAATTTGCGGACAACCTGACTGACAGAAGTGCGTATATGTTTACCTACTCATTTCTAATTATGTTGTTTCCAAATGAAAAGGTATAAGTAATGACCAGTCTTATGATTTTTATAAGGTAAACGGAGTAATTAGGGCCCAGTTGGTCAACAGTTGGTTAAATTTAACCAAGGTTTAAATATAACCGAGGCTTTCAGAAAATATAACAAAGCCTCAGAGCTTGGTGAAATATCTGAAATTTAATAGATTGTCTGTCAGTAAGTTCATTTTAACCTAAAGAACTTACTTGTTTAGCAACATATCTCAACTCTGGGCTTTATTTCAAACCTTGGTCATATTTAACCGAGGGTTGAAATTTAACCAGCTGATGGACAACATGGCCCTGGTCGAAATCAATGTGCGAAGAAACGACCTAACAATTAGTGTAGAACACTTCAGACAGGATTGGACCCAAAATGACAGGTAGTATTGGCGAACTAGACCGATATAACGGTCATAAAACTTACGAGCTGATTACTTTAAAAGAGACTTTTGTTTCCCCTGTAACATTAACATGTTCTTCGTATGAATGTTTTATTCTGAGAGCCATAAGACTCGCCAATAAACTTCTCACACAGGGATACGTTTTTGGAGGATGGAAATTAAGTTTTATGTCGAAACGGTGAATTTGTTAAACAATATGAGGTCCTCATTTCTAGGTTGCTGGATGATTTTCTTCAACATGACTATTTATAATGACAACATTTAGCTAGTTAGATCAAGAACATATGACTTTTTCAACCGAAATAGACTTTTTACCGAACTGTAGTGTTTCCATGAAACATTTGCGACTGTTGTGACATTTCAACGGGGACGATGACTCCTTCGGGACACCTAATCCCATACCGTCAGGGTTTGCGTTTGTTGCCCACATTTAGACCATCATTGTCCTAAACTTGTCTTGTTTTAGGATTTCGATTTTCAAATACCCCCCCCTCCCTTTCCCGGAATCTCCTCAATTTTACTTGTAAGTAGCTTGTTTTAATTTAAAAACTGATCATACGCAGAACAAGCTTTTGCGTTTTGAATCAGTTTTCAGAATGTATCGATACATGGAATGTTTATAACAAGTTTCACTGTTGACGCACACTAATTCGATTGGTTCAAAAGAGGAAGCCTACTCCTCCATGACACCTGATCCCACCTCTTGGTATTCTAGGGATCCGTGTTGATCTTGTATTCGGTTATTGTTTGTGTTATTTGTTCTTCTTTACGCCACACTCGATAATCTGTCAGTCATATGATGGCGGCCAGTTTTTATTGGTGGTGGAGAGAGCCCGGTTACAAATGTACCCGGGAAGAGACCACCGGCCATCCGCAAGTAAACTGGCAAACTTTCTTAAATAATCAGTTTATGTTGATAGGTTCCAGCGAGCTTCGAACCCGCGCTGACAACAGGTGATAGACTGAGTGGTTTATAGCTTAATGCTTTAACCATTTGACCACAGAGGCCCCACTTTGTATTTGAAGAATGCAATTTGTCTTATTTATTGAATGCATTTTGTCTCATTCACGATATTTTTGACTGCGAATAAGACAGAAAAACCTAGTTTTTGAGGCACACTACGAGTACACGTGTTTTAAAAAAACCTGACTGATCAATGAACCGAAATGCTGAGCATAGGCCAAACTTTTGCAGGCCTTTACCGGGATTCACTGGCGTCTTCATGTAGGTTTGATAGTTTAGATGGGACTTTACACTACGTAAAAAGAAATACGATTGAACAATATCAGCTCTGATTAAAATATCGCCAAATGATGATGAATGCAGAAATAAATAAACTATATAAGATGCGTAGTAAATAATGAAAAAAATTCTAGAAAAAAAACTGACCGGGAAAAATATATTATGTTTTCGAGTGGGATCATTTTTTTCTCTCAAAAAGCTTAGAAATAAACACCAGTTTAGAATAAAAATATGCTTGGTTCGTGTAAATGTTGTTGTCTTTGAAATGCACTGATTGATAGGTAGGTTGTATTGTTGCTCAACGTTCCGCTTAAACATCTTTCACTTATATGGAGACGTTACCGTATGCCAGTGAAGGTCGACAAAGTTTGCCCATTCTCGGCACTTATTGCCGTAGAGTAGGGAGGGTTTTTACCGTGCCAACACCTACTGTGACACTTCGGTTTTAACGGTCTCATCCGAAAGACAAGGAGGGACGGCCAACAACGTCGTGCCTCGCATCCGAACGCAGGACCTGACGATCAGAAAACGCTTACCACTATAGTCATGGCGGTGATTAGAAGAAAAATAGAATCTTTCACCACTTTGTACAGGGACAGGGAAATCTCACAAAATTTGCAGTTAACGACTAGGCTTGGTGAGTCATGTATGTTGCAGTTCTTTGACACTAGGGTGAGATTTTCCTGCTTCTGCACAAAGTTGTGGTTGATTATGTTTCTCTCACCCACAAAAGTGCATTTTAAAAACATAAATAGAGCTATATGTATAACACTATGCATTCAACGAATTACGTCAAACGTAGGCCAAGTGCTCGACGTATGACGTCAGGGGTTCGGGACTTCATGTAGCACGCGGAGTGCGAGACAAGGATAACGGGTAAATAGGTGAATCATTGTGTCCGGGGTGAGAAATAACGGCGTGACGACAATGAGAGAAAAAAAACAGTCGAGATTACGATTGGATGGAAAACGACCTTTCTTAATAGAAGGACTTGAAAATAGTCGCGTTGGCGATGAGACGAAATACCAGTCACGTCGACGTTAGGAAAAAAAGTAGTCGTGCCGATGATGACAAGAAAATCCAGTCGTGTCAATGATGGAATTCAATACTGAACTTCGACCTCCCGACGTATGTATGTTTTAAAATCACTGGGAAGTTTTTTGAGGAATCATTATGAATATGGTTCAATATAAGGGGTTCTAGAGTAGATAAGGTATGTGATATTCAACATATTACATTAAATGTAAGAATTAACATTAATGTAGAAATGCCTACCTTGTTTCTGCCATAAACTACCTTTCCTATTATTGGTGACTAAAAATTGCGGGTAACTTTTGAATTTTCCCCAAGTGCAGACATCCTTTGTCTGTTTTATCACAAACCATCCGAAGTCGTTTGGACATCCTCTATAACTCTGGTTGATATAGAAATGTCGATGATGTTGTTGATCGCTGAAAAGTAATATATATTTGACTTGAACTAATGACTTTTACGATTGAAACATTATATTTTCAAAGGTGCAATACGCACAAAACATTGCCATTATTTCAACTTTACTGGTTGTATGCTTAAGTAAAATGCCAGATTTGATATTCTGGACCACACACACACACACACACACACACACACACACACACACACACACACACACACATGGTTTATATATATATCAAAGGGGAAAGTCCACATCTGCCACAGACTGGTGCTCGAAATGGCACAACGTTCCAATTTCTCCTCTGCGGTCTTAAATTAAATTCCATTGTTGAATTCGGCTATAACGTTGATTCTTGGGGAATTTAGTTTCGCTTTCTGGTCTGCGTAGGTATTGAAATCTAACTATTACAAAATGTATGTAACAGTCCCGGGTTACTGTTCCCTTAAGGTTCTCCACCAAATATCACCTGGGAAATTTTAGTAATTTTATCAATCGTGGTGATGACACTGTATTCGCAACTTAAGTAGTATCCGTTAGCGATGAATGATCCCAAAAAGCAGATGCACGGTTTAACAATTTAATCAGCAATGGCAATGATAAACAGCAATAGTAGTCGGGTATGTCAGTGTGAATGTCTGACTCCGAACTGATGACAATCAGTTGGGTTGAAAGTTAAATACTCTAAGAGACAGATGCTCAATTAGCAGATTAGTGTGTCACTTAAACTTCAAAGAACATAATATATATAAAATAATTAATACATAAACTTACAAGTAAATAACGCACTATAATTATAAACGAAACTTACACCTAAAGCTCTCAATGGATTAATTCATGCTTATTGTAATCAAAGCTTAAACTATAAGATAAAAGTACATGTCCATTTGATAAAAGCTTAGTGACACCTGTCACCTAATTAATAAGATAAATAAATGTTTATCAAAGCTTAAGAGAACAAACAAAGCGTTCATTATAATTAAAAGTAAATGTTCGAAAGTCTCAAAATATATTGAGTAAAACAAATGAAATTAAGTCCGTTAACTTTTGTATGAAACAATACAGTCGAACCTGTTTTAAGAGACCGTCCAAGGGAAAGAGCAAAAAGGGTCACATATGACAGGTGGTCTCTTAATTCAGGTGATTTATATAAGAAACAACCATTTTGGGAACCACTAATTTAGGTCACATAAGACAGGTTTTCCTTTAATTCAGTGGGTCGCAAGGGCAGGTTAGACTGTATGTCTAAAATGAAATGTCACAATTTACTCGGTGACAAATATATATGATAAACCAAGAACCTTCTTTTTCTAAGATATATATAATTGATGCAACCAAGAATCGTCATTTTCTAAGATGCCATTGTACTAAAATCATACCTATTTTATCTGGGCGATACTAGATGTATTGCATACTATTAAAAATATCCTATTTGATCATGGAGCTAGTTGGTATCCAATGAACTATTATTTCTCCGGCCGTTAATCCGAATATTGTTTTGCATTTTTCAAGTTGGTCGGGTCGCGGGCAAATCAAACTGCATGCATATCGGCAAGCCAATTTTGTCAAGAAAGACAGAAGGCGCTTTCAAGTTTCAATACTGAATTTGACAAAATGCTGAGCTGTACATGTGTGTGAATGCTCGTGCATAATGACGCCGAACACACTCGACATAGATAAACCAGTGTATGTAAAATATGATCCATAGTTTTAATTTTTTAATTCTGTCCTTTTTAAACTTGGAATTTTTCTTGAATTTCAAAATTTTAAGAAAACCATTTTAACTTACCCGGCAGCAGAGAAATAGTTAAACTTTCTACAATCACATCCGGGCTTCAGATCATACCAGCTGCTGTCCAGCAGGTGCTTGTAGGAGAACCAACTGGTCTTTGTTGTGCCGATTCCATTAAATAACAGAAACGCTAACAAACGTCTTTGCTTGTAAACCTCGACTCTGACCTTCCAACGAGAGAAAATAGCAAATGAAAATATTTACATACCGGCTGTAATTTCCCTCATTGCACCTATATTGTATGTGTGTCACAAATTAAGGATTTTGTTGCATTTTTTGTGGTTGATGGAGTAAGAACGTTCTTAGCAAAAATTCTCAGAAGCACGAGGTGCTTCTCAAAGAATTACAAATAGGCCTGCAGTGGTTATTATCAAGCTCTTTCTTGCCAAGAGCAAGAAATACTTGCCTTCCTCATTTGATGTTACTCTCTAACTTTCTGTGGTGTATTCCTTAGATAAAGTATCGGAATTCGAAAGTAAACATTAGAATTGACCCATAGCCCTACCGTGTTTCCACCCACGTTATTGCCGCACTTCTGACACAGCAAATTCTCCGCCAACGATGGTGGAATATAAAAACGGACAAATAGACCAGATGACAGGTAATTCAGATTTTTTTTTTTCAAAATGGTGGGGAGAGAAAAAAATAAATCTTCATTTTTCCAGTATCTAAGGAAAGAAAATAGGAACTACTTCTCTTATCGAATAGCTGATGAGCTGTTATATCGTACACAATCCTCCCCCGCAAAGCAAATGTATCTGATGAGTGATGGGGTCCAAACGGACTGCAGATAAACAAAAACCAAATAATGATAATAATAATAATAATAAAAATAATGATAATAATAATAATAATAATAATAATGATAATGATAATATTACTAATGATAATAAAAGCGAAAAAAAAAATAAAAAGAGAAAATATGCCAATACATGTTTAAGGATAGTTTTGCAATTTTGTGGATGATTCGTGTATGAACAAAAGTCTTCGAAGAAAAATTCTTTGAGAAGCACTTCGTGCTTCACAGATTTTCTACGATACATTCATAACCAATCAACCGCAAAAAAAAAGCAAAACAAAACTTTGAAAAAAAGAAAATAATGTCAAAAAGATAAACATTGTAAATGTAATTTGATATTCTATATAGACCATTGGGTGAATATGCAAGTTAATTCTTCAAAAATACAATGACTAATCTTATAGACAATTAACTTAATATTGATATAAACATGCTATACCTCCAGTTCAGCGTCATTACTGGTCCTCATTTAAGGAATGGTCGATAAAAACGAAGTACAATGGAACCTCGCCTAAAGACCACCTCACTAAGGAGATAACCTCAGTATTAAAACTATCAAAATTCAGTCTGTATATCATTATTTGAGGCTATTTCAACCTCACTTTGGAGACCACTTCACTAATCAGACCAATTTTATCCAGTCATTTAGGTGGTCTTAATAGAGAGGTTCCACTGTATATTTTATTCATGATCCCTAATTTTATTCTACAATGCAAAATAAGATTTCATTTCTTACTACTAGATCAGTTGTGTGACAAAAAAGTCCCGAGAAACATTTTTTTTATGCATTAACCGCATCCTATACTCTGAAGCCTATTTTCGAATTTTAAAAAGCGCGGTTTATACACGGTCGATTACGGTATCTAGTGGTATTAGATCAAATCTCATAAAATCAACATAATAAAATTCATTCCGTGTTAGAATCCCGGGTCCAGGGCCAGGCGAAATAAAAAAGGCAGTGGATGAAAGTTACAGTATCGACATCTTCCTGATCTGAATGACAAGTATATCACATAAAAACACAACAACAACAACAACAACATACGAGCACGCCACTGAAATCAAACTAAACACAAATAAAATGAAGTATCATATTCAACATATTTATTTATGTTACCCGTTTAATGTTTTTATTTTCCCAGCAGTCGATCAAAGGACTCCTTAGGAATTTCACTGAAAATTCTCCAACTCCAACAGCCGCCATGTTGTCCGGAATGCATCCGTCACTTACACGGCATGGTCCGGTGTGTCTTTTCATCAACTCTCTATACACGACAGTGCCGCTTCCTTGGGTGACACGGAGGATAAGTTTCCACTCTGAACAAAAATTTCCAGAAAAATGATTTCAGAGCAAAAGTATTGTCAAAGTCGTTTTCCCGTGACATTATATACTGCGGGGAAATTATTTTTTTTCTTTCAAATAAACAGGGTTTCAAAATAAGTAAGTTATAATAATGATATAGTAATTAAGCCGGGAATTTAAAATAATTTCAAATAAAGCAAGTTTTCAACGTATCAGGGTCCAGCATAAGGGTCTCTAATATATATTTACCGTAATTGCCTGCATACTCCCCGTCAGCTTTATGTTTTAAAACTTAGAAAAAAATCCTCCCCGGGCTATCTGATGTAGCGGGCTATCTGATGTAGCGGGATATTTGATGTAGCGGGCTATCTGATGTAGCGGGATATCCGATGTAGCGGGATATCTAATATAGCGGAATATCTGATGTAGCGGGATATCTGATGAAATGTATTTTAAAAAACTCGAAAAACATGCGGGCTATGTGATGTCTTTTGAATACACAATTTGCATGAAGTCTGAAGTATAAAAAAAACAAATTTGATTATATTTTCTAAAGAATTTATTACTCTAAATGAGCATATGATAATACGTTGACTTCAAATGTTTAAATACAATGCTGTAACATATGTGTTGATCGTACCCGGTACAAAACCCTCCTAGGCCTTTTAAAGATATTAAAAAAAATATGGCAGACCGGGCTAACTGAAGACTGTAAATCATAAAAACGATATTTTGTGGTATGCAGCAAATACGCAGGAAATTACGCACAATATATATATGTTCATTTTTACGATTTCCCCCCATGAACTGCCTCAATCGAGTACGTAACTGCTATTTATAAATCATATTCGACCGGTATCCCATAATAATTCAACAGCCGTACGTTGCAGGTCCTACTAAAAAGTTCTTCTCGAAACAATAAATTTTGCCGAGAAATTCTCTTTTGAAAGACATATGATTGGAAACAGATAATACAAATACACAAAAACTATATATGTAGAATGTTTTCATTCAATTTTAAGGTAAAAAAGCTTGTAAAAATCCGTTCTTTGTCCGAAGCATATTTTGTTGTTTCGATTGGCAAGATGGCCGCCGCCATACTAGCGGTAGATCTTACTTTCGTAAGGAAATTTTTAACTGTATAGCTGACAGGCTGATGTACTGAAACAGGCAAGTTGTGGAAACAGTATGAGTCGATTATATTCAATTCCATGGGGAAGGGCGATCATTTTGGCCTATGCTTTGACATTTTTGCTTTTTTTTTAAACTGCCAAATATACATCCGATATTGGACGACCGTTATGTTCCCATTGCCATTGGCTAGAGACAGTGTCAAGTCATACAGACTTACCAACCTTGTAAAAGATTTCAATTTTATTGGGGAGACCCTAGATTGTACTTAGAACAAATAGGAAAAATTAAGTTTTACTTTGGAGAGACAATTTCATTTCTTTGCATGAATTGTCAAAATATTACATAACAAAATTGGGAGTCTAGGGGAGGGGAAGGTGACTTGGCAATGACGATATTAAGAGTTATATTTTCCACTTTTATTCAAATTCCGAATTATCGAATTATACACATTTATCAACATTACTTCTGTTATGTGTTCATTTCAATACAAGTACATTGTATGTTGGTGGGTTGGAAGTACAAATGTATAGGCCTATTGTTGGTTAACGTTGCAGTCCAAAAAATGTTCACTTAGTCTATATGGAGACACCATTGTATGCTGGTGAACAAAAAAAGTCATTGAATTTTGCCCTGCCCGGCATTAATACCACATCCTATCTATTCGTCTGACCTAGCTCTCGGTGGCGACTTCTGCCTATTCTCAAACTTGGAAAAAGCATATCCGTTGACGTCATTTCCGGTCTGACGAAGAAGACATGACGGCAGTTGAGAAGTATGTCAAAGAAAAAGACCCTGAGTTTTTCAGTTGTGGGCTGATAGCACTTTAACACCGTTGGTCTGAGTGGATCACACTAGAGGGCAATATAAGAGGTGGATCTAAACTGGAAATAAGATAGGTTGGCTTCTTATTGACCCGCCCTCGTCCTGAGCTTTATCAATCATTATAATCATTGGTTTTATAGGTATATTGATTTGCAGTTCGTGTTACCTACCTGGAGCTGTAAATTTTACATATAAACTATACTTCTTAGTCAGGTGTTTTGATATTGTTGGTAACATAATGTGTAAAACTCACCCGTGGCACCAAATACCTCAGAAACCAACCCAAAGGCCAGCAATGCTATAAAGCAGTAAAGTCCTGACATGGTAATCAACAGACTAAAAAATCAATAATCTGTGCGATGATGTGCTCTTATATATACACCATACAGATCTATAAGAGATGGGAGGGGAGGACAAACGTTCTCGAAAAAAAGTACTGTAAATCCAGAAAATTTCGCGGAACTTTATTTTGGCGAACTGCTAGCTATGCAATTATTCGCGACACTATATTTACGTGTCTGTGTATGTTGGGTATGAAAGTTTATATTGTATGTTGCATGTTCATTTCAGGTTAGTTTATTACGTGAAAACTTTATTTTCGCGAGTAGTAGCTCTTGCGTAATTACGTGAAAATAAAGTTCTCGCGAATATAACTGGATTTACAGTAGTTACATGTAGGTAACAATTTCACCTACATGCAATTTATTTTCTGAAGACAATGGAATCTGCCATGATACAGTCTAACCTGCCTTGGTGACCCACTGAATTAAAGGAAAACCTGTCTTATGTGACCTAAATGTATGGTTCCCAAAATAGTTTTTTCATATATAAATCACCTGAATTAAGAGACCACCTGTCATATGTGACCCGTTTTGCTCTTTCCCTTGGATGGTCTCTTAAAACAGGTTTGACTGTAGTTACCTCGGTGTAAAGACATATTTAGATATCATAGTTTAACAAACCATCAATCCCCATATAAAATTTACGATTGAATACAATAAAACAGAAATTCCTTTCTTAGATACACTGATTAAATCGAAAGATGATAGAATTATTATGAATAGAAAACCAAAGGACACACAACAGTGCCTACATTTTAAAAGTCATCAAAACAAAAGTGTTTAAAATCAATTCCATTTAATTTAGCCAGAAGAATACGTATAATTATTTGTGAAATTACATTAAAAAACCATCGCTTGAGCGAACTACGAAATGCATTTAAACAACGTGCCTTTGCAACAACAATAATAGACAAAGAAATACGTCGGTTTTGAGATACTTTCCCTTTGTAGAACTCTTCAGTGTGAAGACGCGATTAGCTGGCGAACTATGCAGGAAGGTGGGACTGTTCTCGTTTGATAACTACGCGTGTATCTGCATATCAGTATTGTTATTAAGATATACCACATTTCAACGTTATTAAACGAATATATCTAGGTATCTTCACCTATTAGAGGACAAATTTCATTCTTTTTCACCATGATATAAATGCTTTACGTTTGTGGTAATGCAAAACCCTTTGCTAACTTTGGAATACAGTCCCACCTGCTCCGTTAAGCAACGTTCAAAAACGCCTCCAAGAGCAGAAGAGCTACAATCTCAAAACTCCCGTATTACACTAGTAAAGAATACCCCCTCTCTACACTACGACATACTAAAAATAAAAAGAGTCTAAAGAAACATTCACGTTTGTAAAAACATTCAATAGACGCAACCCAGAACTATTACGTGAAGCTTATGAAAATTTGAATAATTGGAACTGAGCGAAAAGTTATCAAATACATCTATTTGGAAAGAAACACAAATAATAAAGAGTAAACGTCAGTCTAAAAAAAATTTCACTCACGCCAAATTTAACACTAATACTAGCTCCAACATCATTGGTGTTTCAAAATGTAGAAATAAAATTCAGATACACGATTTGCAATATAATTATTGAAGGTAAAAATCTTCAATCAAAAACAATTCTAATAAAGTTTTAATATTACCTTAAATAACATGTAGATCTAAAATGTTGTATTTGTCATTCAATGCTTTATTTGTTAAGAAGAATACAAAACATATTTAATTGTGAATACATCCAATGACTTTTCATTCTCTAAAGAGGGTCTCAGACCTGAAGTACGTGTAACAATTAAATGTGGGAATATTTAATATTTGTCAAAAAGTGACGTTTTATTTATGTTATGTGTAATATTTTCCTTCATGTTGGACTTTTGATATTTTGGTTATCTATCTATCTATCTATCTATCTATCTATCTATCTATCTATATATA
>JACSZP010070025.1:0-16465 GCA_016161895.1 Pinna nobilis
CTATCTATCTATCTATCTATCTATCTATCTATCTGTGCTTGTGTGCGTGAGAGAGATAAGAGAAAGGACGAAAGTGAGGGACAACGCGTTAGTTTTTCCCCCTTCAGAAAAAACAAAGGATGCCCTATGCTAATGACAAACCATGACACGAAGTAGCGATACTAACAGTGTTTCAAACATTTGGATAATTATAAGTTGTTTGGGTAGCTCTAAGTGGAATTTGAACATTTAAAAACTTTTCTTTACGACCCTCTAAGTTTGTGATGTTTGTAGGAATTTGAAGAATAAACATTAATAAGATGTTCTTCTTATACAGACATCGATGCCATAAAATGCACACGAATCTTTGTTTATCACCATTAGTGTGTAATTAGATCACATAAACATTAATAATTTATCCAATCAATGAAATTAGTAAATTATTACCTCACGGTTGCCAGATTTGACAAATTTATATTTACAGGTTTCAATTGTTTATCTTTTGAATTCTTAAAGATTGTCAGATAAAAAAAAAGTTTTACAAGTGATTCTGTAAATAGTAAATAAATCACTTCTGAGAGAGAGAGAGAGAGAGAGAGAGAGAGAGAGAGAGAGAGGAGGGTGGTATCAATTAGCCTTGTTAACTATAATTTATGTAATATTCTATTCGACAAAAATATCACATATTCACAAAAGATCGTAAAATAAGCGACTTCTGTCCTGGTTATTTCCTGTGCTAAAATATTGCATTAAGTTTTATCACTAAATGCTATAAAAATTGGCCAGATGGATTTCAACCGCAAGATTTGTTTTCTTCTCAAAAGCAATCTTATTATGTCAAGAAGATGGCTAATTTTATACACATTACAAAATACTAGAACTGCGATTGTTATAAATATGGCTGCTGAATAATATTTTCATTGTCAGTTCTTTAACCGTTATTGTAGTAATCTAATTAAAATGCAACTATTTACATAATTCACTCACGTTTTTGAAGTATTCTGGTTACTGCGGTTTGATGAAATATAATTATGATGCGCTAAATTGGTTGCTTGCACAGTTTGGCGTTGATCTAACGATATCATAACAACAGTTTAATTAACAAAATGACTATCTCTTTTCTATGATCTTTATCAAGGATTAGCTTTAATGTGCAAGCGGCAGTAAAGACGAATTGTTTAACTTTCACTATCACACTCGCCCGATAAGGTGAATGAAGCGCCTTCGTATTCGCATCTTGAAATAAAATAGGCTTTTAAATATAATATTTGATGATATCTGCCATTGATTAAGCTGACGTAATGGAAGTTTGCTATAACAATATTACACAACTCTTTGGAAATAATACAAGTTATCAAATTAGCATTTCATATCATCCGATCTTAATTTTCATAACTGGTCTTCGTAAGTTTTTTTCTCCCTTTTTATCCATCTGCTGCTTAATTTTCCCCCTTTATCGTCCCGCCGCTGCGCATTCTCGCTTCTGTAGCTTGATGAAGGTGTTAAATCTATTGTGATAATTTGATTATTAATATCAGCGTATAGAAAATGTTTTTTCTGGTTTCGCGAGTAACTCATTTATCTAATCAAGGAATATACGAGTGTACTAATTGATATGTAACAGACAAAGGAAAAAAAAAAAACAAGATGAACCTGGTCTAGTTTCATGAATCACCACTGATTGAACGTTCCCGTCTCTTCCAAGATTTCACGTATTTTAGTAAACTTCTAAGTTTTACTTCCGGTTTACATAACTGCTTAAACGTAACGCAAAATATAAGAAAAGATATCTTTAGTTTTTATTTGCATTGTTTTACCTCACGCTTGACAATGTGTAAGTTAAAGCACCCAGTTGTAATTGGGCCCAGTGCTACAAACATTCTGTAAGTAATTCAGTTTCTCATCGAAAAGGTGTTATGAAATAAAAAGAAAAGTAATAAAGGTTTGTTCGTACGGGCAAGTAATGTTAAGACATTACTCATATATACAGAACAAAAAAAAAACTCTTTAAATGATGGAATATTTGAACTAGCTTACTCCACTTGCATTCGTCAACATGAACTGACACACCGTGCACTTTTGTTAAGACTTGAAAACATCAGGTAATGTTGGTATATGAATGTTTTCCCAAGTATCCATATGAAAAATTGGTACCGACCACGTAATTTCGACCATACCGAACATATGCACGTACGAATTTGTCTAAAACCTCCAACGAATAAGTTGCTATAACAAACTTGTCATACATATGAGATCATGTTTTCCAAAAACCTCTTTCGCCCTCTTTTTGTTTTTTATTCTGTTTGTTTTTAAATACCACATGAATATCATTCTAAGGACAACAGGATATTGTTACAATACTTTTATCATTGACACTTACTCTGTAAATGATTTGCCTTTAATTGCAGAAGAATACGTCGAAATTAAAGTCAAGCATGTACAACATTTAATTGACAGGATGGTATACAATCTCTACCGTTAATATGTATGTAATGCTTGCTCTGTTTAGGAATATTAAGCAAAATACCATAAATCGTATTCTTGCATTATAGCAATCAGACTTGCCACTATTTGCACAAACTGCAACAAGACACCGCCACACCTTGTTTTACAATATATAACCGAAAAACAACGACTTTTGCAACATTTTTAATCAAAAGGAATGATAATTTTTTTTGGTATATATTTTCCAAATAAAATAAAATAAATGATAATAATAATAATAAAAATTACCGTACAAAACCAAGAGAAAAAACAACGAATTTTTACAATATCCATGTAGATCTACATAAACAATTGAAAAACTTCCAATTTTACAATATATATAACCAAAAGGAAAAATAACATTTTCCTAGATCTGAATATTTTTCAATTTGATGCTACAACCTCATTCATATTATACTCGAAATTTTCTGTTGATACCGAAAAAGGCAATGTATCCAAAATTGTCAAGACATAGGGCTCACGGCGGGTGTGGCCGGTCAACAGGGGATGCTTACTCCTTGGCACCTGATCCCACCTCTGATGTGTTCAGGAGTCTGCCCAACCTTTTATGTCTTCTTTATAGAGGTTATTAGATCGATCACTATTCGATACCTTACCTTTTTACTGTATAAATTAAGCAGAAATTGACATTTTCGTCAATTACAGAAATCTTTCAAATTTCAACGATAATTAACATGATTCATACAGAGCTATACGTAACTTTTGATTATTCATTTGATCAGACATTGTCTAGAGCATTCATGAAACTAGTTAGGGCAGAAATTGATGGACTTTGAATATTGATTATTTGACAAAATATTAACAATTCAACAAATTAGTATAATTTTATTCATATAACTCACTAAAATAGGATATCATCACAAGTGGGCAATCTTTTCGTAGTATGACCAAATACGATAAATTGAAAAAAAAAAATACTTACGTTTACGAATGATTTTAATCGTCATATTTTTTTGTGAAAAGGGTCCTACATTTCTTGCACACGATATATTCAACTTCGACACATGCAGCAACAAATTGAATACCTTAATGTATTTTTAATTCAATTTCAAAACTAATCGCTTACAAATCAAAATTGGTATTTATTTACAGACATATGCTCTTGTGCTTTAAAAATATATTTACGATTAATTATAAAGAATTTAACAAAATGAATTCAGAAAATGAGAAAATGTAATTATTTGGAATGATTTCTTTTTCGTGACGCTGGATGGTATAAGATTCTCGAATTGATAAATTTACAAACATTAAAAATCCTAGATCCACCATGGTATGGTACGTGAAGTCTCTTAAGATCATGTTAACAATTAGCTAATATGGTTGAGTATTAGCAAACAATGGACGAGTGAAGTCATCAAAGAATGGGTCTAAACAAGCTCCGTGCAAATAAAAAGGGTTACTTATTTTCACATTACTAAGTGCATTAGGAATGTAAAACAATCAAAGATGTCATAACTTCCAAGCGTTCTCTGTGAGTAATCGATTTCCTATGTTGGTATTGAGATCTTGAACTGTCAATGGAATGATCGTAGCTAATTAAATACCTTATCTTTTGTGGAAACCAAAATTAGCCATACCCTAGGTAACAGATATTCATTGATTAATTAGGAACACTTAATCAACCGGGTCATTGGACAGGCCTTCTCTGTTTTCTCTGCGGGTGAGTATTGAACGACCTGACTATCGGTGACTCGTGATAGTTAGAAAAAAAGAACAGCGATAAATTAGATATAGATAAGATATTTCACGTCACGTGATCTCGTGTCAAGTGTCGCGTAGTTGGCTCACATCTGTAACCAAAGAAAGAAACAACTTAGTCAATGAAATCAGGACCTCCTCTGTAACGGAATTTACCTTCCGTTGTAGTACCTGGACGTTTTAATGAATTGTCACGAGGTCAATCCAAATGATTAACACCTGTGGTCAGGTAATTTAATGAATGAGAACTTGACACTATTCGATGAATAATCGAAGTTTTGTTGATCGCCCATGAAGTGAGTCCATTTGGCTACATTGTATTGGTAATTCTTTCACCTAAGCTCCGGTGAATATCTTACGATGTATCATTGTGATAATGTTAGCCATGGTGGTGTACTGAATAGGAGATCGTTCATAAGGAACTTGATTGGTTATTATGATGATTTACGAAATAAATGTAAATATATATAGTGATATAGATATATGATTGAAAGAATTGAGAAAAATGGGAAAACTAATGTAGATAGAAAGATAAGTAGGTAAATGTTTGAAATAAGAAAGGGATAAAAGGTCAAAGCATTAGTTAAGTGATACTATTTATCATAAGATAAATCAACCATTAGGCAAATGTAAATAAAAATATGTAAATTTATAGAACATTAAAAAACGGTTCTATTGATTGTTAAGGTTCAATGTCAGAATCTTTAACCTAATACCAAATACTATTGAAAGGCTACAAATGTTGCCCTTTGCTCAAAACTTTGGGCATAAGGGTTCTTAACCGTGAAAACATATAATGTGACAGGACACCTCCATATTTTACTGTCCCTCCGAAGGACAAGAAAAATCAGTGTTATTCATATTAGATTTAATTATCTTGGGGATAGATTTCGAAGTGATTTCGAGCTTTTGTAATAAGCCATTTATGACTCAAAATCAAATTGAAAAAAAATCAGTTTATGCTTGAAACTAAAATTTTTCGAATCCTAAGAATAAAACTTTTTATTGTAAGACGTTTAAAAATGAAAATGATTAGATGTTAATCAATTTCATAGACATGCTAGCAATTAAAAATAAATATTGTATCTAGTCATCCGTTATGATGCTTTCATTAGAGCGTCGGTAAGTTTTACTGTAACATCGACATATGAGAAAATTTAAATAAGTCTGCACGAAAATATCTAATAGGAAAAATTATCACACTTATTCTATACCAAAATTTACATTGAAAAATTAAAACACATTTACACAATAACTATTATAGCGGAATAAGGAGGGGGGGGGGTCTTATACTGATAAAACATGTAATTAAAGTAATGGTAATAATTATCAGAAGTGTTGGTGATGATACGAAAGTATGGTAGAATCAAAGATTCAAATAAAATTTTAGTTAAATATTCGCCTGTTAAGATACATTAGCTCCGCAAACCCCCACAAAACTCTATTTGATATGATACATTTGCATAAATCAATGCATATGCATGTACCTTAATGCAATTCAATTAGCAGTTTAATTAATGTGAATAATAACATATAAAACTTAAGCTTATCATTTTTTAATGTATAAATGATGATAATTTTAAGAACAAAAACAACATAGGTAACTAGTGATGATGACGGCGATGATAATACTATTAGTAAATTAAAAACAATAATGATGATTTCGATAATGAACACAGTTGTTATTATAATAATGATAATATCAATGGCGATGCTATTGAAAAATGGATAATTATAGTACTAAGAAGCTAGCAATAATAATAATAATGACTATTGTACATGTAAGAAGGGTATAATAATAACTTAAATAATCATATTATAATAATGTTGAGCAAATTAAAGATGATAATGATAGTTACAGTAGTAATAGTAATAATGATAATAATGATAATAATAATAATAATGATGATGATGATAAAAATAATAATAATATTAGTAAAAATAAAAATAATAATAATAATAATAATAATAATAATAATAATAATAATAAAAATAAAATAATAATAATAATAATAATAAAACAAAATAAAACAATAGTAATAATAGTAATAATTAATACTACTACTAATAATAAAATACACAAGCGATAATAATAATGTGATAACATCAAAAAACCAATGAAAAGATAATCATTGACAATACTAATAACATTAATGAAAATAATAATCATTATAATAAAGAAATAAAATGGAACATTAATCCTAATAATAATAATAATAATAATAATGATAATAATAATAATAAAAATTATAAAAATACTACTTCTACTACGACTAATAATAATAATATCATTAGTAATAAAAGTAATGATGAATACAGTTAAATTAAAAGTTAGCAAAACTGATATTTATTTCTTATTTTTTTGTATTTATTATTCTTTACTAGTTCCCGAATAATTAAGATCATTATTGAGCCTAATTCTCTGTCTGTGTGTGTTCCAGACCTTTAACTACCAGAGACGGAACCGAGACAGGAAGAAGTTACTCTCTTTACCGTATTCTTCTTCTGTAAAAGACACCTTTGAACTCATTTCCATATTCTATCGAAACTAAACCAAAAACATTCACCGGGAAGCATTGATGACGTAGATCTGAGTATGTCTACATCAGTGTATAAACTTTAAAATTTTATTCTGATAACGTCTGAATTTAAATAAAAAAAAATTACCAAGACGTTGGTGCCGGTTATCTTTCGTACATTTGCTCCTTCATAATTATGACACACATTTGCCCTCGATTCCATGACCAAAAAATAAAAAATGGCTTCGTGATAGGTCTGTTCAAGATTCAGAATTAAGAATCTCTTGCATAGACGATAGAAAATAAGGTTAGTTTATCTTGGTAAGTTTATGTAGGTATTTGGAGAAATGAGTAATGTACTTTAATTGCGATGTATGCACTACTGGAAGAGTCAGGAGTATTTTAGCATTAACACGTTATGTTATCTCCGCTAATTGTTCAACGTATATCAGAATAAATGAGAGAACATGTAACATTTAGCCAATGTCAAGAAATTATCAGCAAGTGACAGATTACCCGAGGTGAAAAAAGTTACTAAGTTGGACTTAAACAAAAGCAAGGTTCTACCACCACTAATGTGTTATCTCGTATTATCTCGCAAAGTAACGTGTTTTGTTTGGCAGACGGTTTTTGGCACGGGTGTGAGAGTGCAGAGGAAATGGCGCGAAACCACAGCTTGTTTTGGAGGGAACTAATGATCAATTAGCTGCCAACTTAGGAATACTCTGGTGTAAATTACAGACTAACACCTGCAACATGGACCACCAAATTAGACAAAAACGATTTTCTAAAGTTTTTGAATCTCTGCAATGGAAAAGAAAATAAAATGTTAGGAATACACCGTAAATGATATAACCAAACGTGAGCATGGTCATCTGGACTGTATCTTCATACAGGGTTGATAATCATGTATGGATGGCAAGTATATAATATGAGGAAATACGTCATATGCATAGGAACTCTGGAGAAATAATAATCGCTGTCAGAGTGTTATATCATACTATCAGAGGTGTCATAGTATATGAGTATGCACATACACGATGCACTTCACAAATAGGTACTGGTATTGTGGTGTACATCGGAACCTTCGAAGCAAAGTAGTGTGAATATCGCGCTAAAATCACACGGTTTCTCGCCTCTAGTACGGGACCACCTCCGTGGATCCGTATTATGTGAGAGTTTTGCACGACGGGTGGATATTCTATCCTTGGATAAATCTCCAATCCTCCAATTGGAATCCAATAATCCTCCAAACAGAGGAGCAGGACGTCGAATGGGGAGTAAGATAGTACTACCAAATAAATGATGAAAATTGTAAAAATAATAATGATGGTGATTATGAAAATAAAAATGAAAATATATTTTAATAATAATAATAATAATAATAATAATAAAAATAAAAATATAATTATATTTATGATGATGATGACGATGGTGATGACGATGATGATACAAAAAATAAAACAAGACAAACTTTGGAATGTTTTCATACCCAATAATCAGATAGTACTGTGGAAAAACCGAATCTATTTTAGCTTTAATTTCATTAATACAAATATTGCAGAAATAAAACGAATCGTCGTTCTTGTCTTCATTTTCAGCAAAACCAATATGTTACACAAATTAGACACTTGTCTCTGTATCACCAAACTCCATCGATAACTTCCTTCCCATCACTGAAAGCGATTCCTTATCAGCAACGCCATCTAGTAGCACGACACGACACGAATTGTTGGAGGATAAGATGAGGAGTTGAAGTGACCATTTATGGATACGTCGGGAATTTATCGGATTCTCAGAGTAACACAACGGCCAATTTGTGTACCTTCTTTGATAGCAAAAGATGGCGATCGATTCAGTAGAGACCTGCTGATGAGGATTGGCTTTTCTCATACCAAGATTGCAATTTGGATAACGTCCATACATTTCATCTTCCATCGTCACAAAACGTTTGTTATCAAATAATTACCATACATGTTATACAGATAATTGGTGTACTGGACCAAAGTTGATCTCTTGACTCCAAGGAATGATTCGGTTTGGAGGTCTTTACACTTTATCACTGTCTAATCGATCGAGGAGTGAGTCAGGGACAACAGATAAGATCGCTTTTATTTCACATTACCCCGCTGTTTTGACAAAGTTTTAGAGATGATGTGCGAAGAACATATTGATCTTCTGTGATTATGGACGCTTTCATTGCGGTTCTGCAGTAACTCACATATTTATCAAGTTATACAATATGTAAATTGCAATCGAAAGAATCTTTGTATGTTCAACAATATCACGACTTTCATTGTAAGATATTTATAAATCAAGTGTATTGAATCATGTTTTTTTTATTTTTGCATTTTGCAAAATGAGGCGCCTTTCTCTCAGAAACAAGGCGACACCCACGGCTGATAACCATAAAACATTCGAGTTTACATAGGTCTGTGAATTTTCTCAACACATTCTTCTCAATCAATCAGAATTAGTATAAGCTGGAGTTGAGAAAATTTTCAGACGTAAGTAAATTCTTAAGTTTTATTGTCCAATCTCAACACGACCCATAACCAACCAGGGACGTCGGTTCACGTACTTTTTAAAGTCATAGTTTTAAATATAAGGGAAACTTAAGCAACATAAAAATCCTGTTCCAGAAACCTTAAACAGGCAAGTATTCTTTGGTTCCCGCTGTAGCATCATAGTATAAAATTCTTTTTGTTTAAATTACTTGATTTTTTTTCGGCATTTATGTGAACAACAAGAAATTCAAATATTTCAAATAAACATGTAAATAAATAAGTTGATAAATAAATGAATGGACAAGTAAGTAAATAAAGAAACATAAAGTGAATAAAACATCCACTTGAAGAGAATAATTCAAACATTTAACAAGAATGCAAAAATCTGTAATGTAAATGATTAAAAAAAATTCATGCGACAAATACCGTTTCTTCAGCAATTCTACAATTTAGAAATTTAAATCCTAACACTTATCTAAAGTCAAATCATCAAATCAAGACTATCAAGAATGCAAACCGTAAAGAAAGTGTCTATTTTATTTGTAAAATTGCAGTCTCGAGTTCGGGACTTTTCTGTATGGCTTTTCACTCGGTATTAAATATTCTCAGAACTGAACTAAAATTTGAATAGAATGAAACCACTTCGGATTTGTTTTTATCCTATTTGCCTTGCTAATTATATTGGGGTGATAAAATCTACCCCAGAGTATTTATTTGTCAACATGCTCCAAACCAATAGAGTAGCGAAATATTTGGATTTTATTTAGAGTAAAGGTGCGTGTAGGCTCTAAGCACAACTTGTATGTTATGGGCATCGGTGATTTGTCTAGACAGTTAATTTTGCTACAATAATAAACAGGCCATTATGCAGGTACTGCGCATGATCTTGCTAATATAAATGACCACCATGTCTTTTGATGGCGAATGCATGCATTTCACTCTCTCCGAAGTAAGGTATAATACACCAGATGGCGTCGCTGCACTGTGTGGACATTACATTTTATGTTTTGATACAGTTCGCCTCCACCATTTTGTCTTATCCTGAATTAAGCACCAACAAAAGCTTCTTAGTGTTCCCCTTTCTCTGAATGTGAATAGATCATAAAAAGCGAGTTTTGCAGTCTGATGGGTTCGTGATTAAATGATTTCAAATTATCACAATCCATAAAAAAATGATAATCTGTGAACTCTGAAGGTACTTAATGTGAATATTAAACAAAAAATATTGGAATTACTGACGATATCAATCATCAATTAAGAAACAATGATCTGCGGTTAAATTGTCATTGTGTCTCGAAGCCGCAAAATGACATTTGGTTAAGATGTAAGTTTGTCAATCTCGGGGTTGCAACGTGTCGTATTGTCATGCGCGTGTAATCGATTGCATACAACCCACTTTCTAGATCCTTATCCTTGATTTGTCACTTAAAAACAATACCGCAAAAGTAGTTAGAGGCTTCTGTGTGTATTTATTGATATAGAAATATAAGCAAACCACATAATTACTATTATAAAAAGTCTATTTTTGGGATGGGTTAACTCCCTTTTATTTCATCGGGTTGATTAAGTAAATCAGTATTAAAGTGTTACGCAATGGTAGTTGCGCATTTTTGTTAATGTATCGTCTATAAAATATTGATTGCAAGTGGTAAATTATGCGTGAATCATGCGTAAGCCGAAAAGTACTGCATACCGGACTATTTTACATGTCGACAAAGAAATACGGCCAAAGCACATTATTATGTTCTTAAAGTTATATAAAAAAAAAACTTACGGATTTTTTTGTACAGGAGTGGCCTTATATTCCATCTAGTTGAAATTAAGTTGTTACTGGATTTAAATTGTGTATTGGTTTTAAGAGTAATCTATATGTTATTGAATATAAGCAAAAATATGTGTACATCGAAAAATACTGAAAACCCTACAGTCATACGACTATAGTGATCTATGGTGAAATGCATAACAGGCAAATTTGTTTTCAGTCATTAAAGCGCTAAGAAAAGCAGGAGCGAAAAATTACAGCTATGGAGTATTTGATGAGAAATTAGAAAGTCTAAATAGGAAACCAAGATGACGTCACCAAAGTACATGTATTTGTAGTTGATTGTAAGAAAGAAGTATTTGTAGTTGATAATAAGGATCAATTGGTCAGGGCATCGGCTGACTTCACAGGAAACGTTCAAAGAAAAATTGAATCGTTATCTAGTAGTAAAATTCCGCAATTCTTCAAAAGCTATTGCAATGATTTAAATTTGGATGCTGATAAAAAAGTGATATCCAATTCTTCTGAAATTACATTGTTTCTCATCAAATTACTGCAGGTGCGTTATTGTTTTATTGTTGATATACTGTTTGTAAAACGTGAAGGTCACGTGCAGGTAAACTTTGCTGTGCTCAGAGAAAGTTCTCCAAAATACACTCCTCTTTTTGTTAAAATGGGTGAAAACAACGGTAAATCAATTTAATGGAGAGAAAATATTCTGCTCCATTAAGTTTCAAAAGTCTGGTAATATTAGTATAAAACATAATAATGATAATGTATACCCGAGTAGAATTATGATTCATTTAGTTTTGCTTCTAAATTCATTTTAATGGTACATATAGCCTATCTTCAAACAGCGATGCCACACAATGAGAATTTGAAGATAGAAGTCTGATACCATATTTACCGAACGATCGACCCTAAGGGCAACTGTTATGTATATTTTTTACATCATGCTATGTTTCATGCAAATTAATTTCTTGTTAATCATAAAAAAGACATCACCGGGTTCTTAGACAAGATCAAATCTTATCTTCGCCAAATTTACAGCTTGGCATTGATTTCATACACGAATTCATCCGCGCAAACTTGTACACGACCTCTTCACAGCGTTATCTCCGCCTGAGGATTTCGTATCCGTCTCGGGAGTCTGCACGCGAGGGAAATGGTACTGTAGAGTTAACAGCATGTCAAGGTCAACAGAGGTCAGTATAGCGTATTATATTTTAGAAGCCACCATGACCACCCTTGCTACTGTATTCCGTGTTCGGAGATACGAACTACGCTAGTATACACGCGTTTATGGTCTTTTATGTCTGTTTTGTGAGACAAAATCTTCCAACGCACCATTTCCAAAATGGCTCCAATTACTTCTGGGAACTTTAACTTTTCTAATCATAGAACGAATGGTCACTATTTTCGACCTTTCTTGGTCGTTTGCCCATTCATCGTTTATCAAATGCACGATCCCAAAAGTAAGGAATAACGTATACAATTTCGACCGTTGTATAAGGATTATCACCTGAAAGATATTTTTACTCAAATTTTGTGTAAAAAATGTTCCTAATTGTAATTATTTTGTCACTGCTAGATTCATAGAGAGGTTCTATAGTAGTTCAAAATTTGAGGTAATGAAAAGTCTCTTCCCTGGTTGATAATGGTTTCTGTCTTTTTTTCTCCGTGTGAAAGATATGTTCACGTTAATTGGGGAAGTATGCTTTTCTTTACCATAATTCATGGAACCCTTTATTTGAATGCTGAACACGACTATAAGACATCGTGGATTAAGGTAAGATAGGTAATCAATAGAAAAGTAAATATTTAAATTGAAACTAAATGAAAATAAGTTTAAGATAAATGAAAAATATTATGGTGATCGAATGAATCTTTAGTACTAAACCAGAGGAGCTGCTTAGTAGAGCATTCAATCATACCTTTCAAGTAATGTTGATACGTTGCATCTTTGCTTGACGGTAATCTTGTTCGCAAGGCAACTTTCCAATCTTGGCAAAAATACCTTATCATTTAACAAATTATATGTACATGTATTTAAAAGTGATAGATATTGTGTAATCATAAGACAGTTTGTCTGAACATTCAGAGTTGGAGTAAGGTGCCACGGCTAAATAACCACCCCCCGTTGCTCGGTCACACAAGCCGTCTTAACATGTTCAAGTCCAACTCAAGGAACGGAT
Organism: Pinna nobilis; assembly: GCA_016161895.1. Lineage (NCBI taxonomy): Eukaryota > Metazoa > Mollusca > Bivalvia > Pterioida > Pinnidae > Pinna > Pinna nobilis. The sequence continues at coordinate 13,166 of JACSZP010070025.1, forward strand.
TGATTGGTCTTTTTCATTGAACCACATTGTGGATCAGATCGGTAGGTATAAAAAAAGGAACGTTAAAAAAAATGCTAAAATCGAAAAAAACAGACAACACCATGGCCAAAACAAAAAGAGACAATAGCACAAACAGTAATCCACACCGCAAGACGTAAAACAAAAACAAAACAAAAACTATAGTAACAAGAACCCCACTAAAACTGGGGGAGGGGAGGGGGTGAGTTCAGGTGCTCCAGAAGGGAAAGCAACTCCTCCGCGCGAAGCACCCGTCGTGTCACATATAATTTTACCACATTGTGTAAGCAGTGTATTCCAACTGTATTGGTAAAGACGAATAATTTTTTATGAGTTGATTTTAGCCTAGATATTTCAAACCCTTGATCGATCCGTGTATTGTTATCTTGTATCTTTTTTCGCTAGTTTGTTCCTAATTTTAGGTCCGAAGGGATAAATGCTGATACACGGTGCTCGGATAGCCGAGGTAATAGAATAAACATGATGAAATTCTTAATCTCTCCAACAAATCTACTTATTATTTACTTCAGAAGTGTTTATATTGAATTTGCATGTCGGGAGGTTGTAAAAAATAGCGATAACTTCTTTTTTGAAATCACACAATATCACGCCTTAGTGTTGCAGATACAGGCGTAATCCACTCGAGAACAAAACTAAATAAAAAGCAGAAGAGAGGGGGAGACTAACTTGCAATCCTGGCGTCGCTTGTCCTGAGGCATATTGTTAAGCTGGAGACAACCATACTGCCAGTTCTCTTGATCAAGTGCACTCGCTGGAATATAATTTCACTAAAGGTTGCACTGTTTAAGAAATATCATCTCCATGGCATGTACGTCACAGAAGGGCGAAGGGATATATATGGCTCGTTGTGTATCATGTTTTCTTTCAACTACGTTTATTTAATTCTAAGTTATTTCATATAATGTACTGATAAGTCCAAGCAGGATTTTTTTTACCTATATTTTTTTCTAAAACTGTATACATGGTATACGATATTTTACACTTCGTCACTCTGTCGAGACAAGAAATTGAGTTTGAACAATATAAAGTATACCTGACATATAAAATTCTTAAAACTCGTATAAGATACTTTCCCATGAAGACGCCACACCTTATCAAACATGGTAACAAGTTTATAATGTAACCATACGAGAGTGGTCATTTTTAGGCTAAGAGATCGATAGTTGGAGCGCCAGTGGTGATTGGTTTTTCCACGTTACCGGTCGGGGGCTAGATCCCGACAAGGAACATCGGCTATCTGTAGTGTTATTGCGTATTTTGCGGCAATGAGACGTAGTGAGACGAAAAAAGTTAGTTGGTGGCTTGTAATTACAAAATACGTTCATTCAATATTCGTTTTAATCAGTCGAATAATGTTTGTTTTTATTTCTCAAAGATGATTTTTAAATGTTGATAAGTCATTTAAATTGTCACATACACTCTGGTCATTTTCTACTAAAACTAATTTTATTTAATATTGAAGAAAAAACACAGGGTAATTTTTGGAGCAAATAGTTATTCTATTTGGGCTCGAACTTGTGAGTTTTTCTTTGAAATATTTTTCAGATATTTCAGATAAGTTGATGGGACGTGTCCTGCTAATCAGACATTTATCAAATGAATCTTACGAATAAACAAATAAACCCCAATAATTTGATTATAAGATAAATGAATACAAGTTCAACCGGATAAAGAAATAAAAAGAAATCAACGGTGGAGCGTTATTTAACAAACAAACAAAGTTAGGATAAAATGATATTATTGTACAGAGCGTTACGTATAAATATGTGCATTCTACATGCATTGTATATCTGTTTTGATAGTCTAGCAATATGTATGTTGACACTTACACAGAATTAAATGCACATGTACATTGTATATTTATGAATGTTGTCAAGCGAAATAAGATCTCGTTAGAAGTGTTCAACAAATATTCCAATCCAATATTTTAAAATCTTTTAGATATACGAATTTTCTTGTAGATGAACTACTAAATTATTTCTCACAAGTACAATTGTGTATCGCAAAGGAGAGAGAGAGAGAGAGAGAGAGAGAGAGAGAGAGAGAGAGAGAAACAGAGAGAGAAAGAGAGAGAAAGAAAGAGAGAAAGAGACTTACTATCTGAACAAACATAGAACTTATTATTTTGTTCCAATCTTGCCTTTTGCGTCATTTGAATATGTATTCTTATAATAGAATTGTAAACTACAAACCGAGATATTGTCAAGAGGTGAAGAATCGAAGCAGAAGAATTCAATAGCTGTGTTCAAAAGACATTAATATCCTGATATCTTTCGACTTAAACATTATATCCACTTCAATGGAATAAAATTGTATTAAAATGTTATTGTCATGATCATAGATGTATTAATGACAATTTGCTGTCTAATTAAGTTGCATCTTTACATTACATTGGGACAATCTGTCTGACAATCAAGAAAGAGAAGTAATATTAGACCCCCAATAGGGTATACTTGTACATCAAGAAATACCCGTCTCTTTAAGCATTTGTTTAAGTTATTGTGCAAGAAACACAAACAGGTATCAGATGATGAAGCCCATACGGGTACAGATTTCACAACGTACCGTGTATGTAATTGTTATAAAACAAGTGCTCGATAATTCTAAAATTTGATATTATTGACTGTTTCATGGTGTATCACCGTTATTCGAAATTCTTTGAAAAATATTGTGTGACATGCCAAATTATTCCCGAAGAAGTTTGGCAATGCTTTGAATCTGATGGTACCTAAGAATTCGATATTGGTGGGATATCTATCAATTTTTGGCAATCTATAAATGGAAATGAATACAAAACGTGCTGGGATTGTGTTGTTTTTAAATGATCTCTTTTATCAAAGAAGTCCATTGTCAATATCTTTTTTATCCAGAAAAACAGTATCCATATAATCGTTCCTTCTGTGTTTGAAAAAAAAAATCAAACATGCAACTTAAATCTTATGTGTACGAATATTTATGGATAACAGTTGTAGTCAGCTAGTTAACACAAAACTGGTTAAAATCAGGATGAACTCCCAATTTACAATAAAGAGTATGAGTTTTAACGAGCTCATCGCAGAATACGAAGTGCAAAGAAAAAAACCAATGTTAAAATTCGTTAGCTGTTCCCGTTTTTTTTTTTCATAAAGTAACTTTAAATAGGAAAGGACGGAGTATTTTACATATTCCTCAATTAGCTCGAATAAAACAAACCAACTTGACTGATTTTCAATTACTTGATTAAGCTGTGTATTATATATATTAATCACAGAGAAGCGCATT
>JACSZP010070031.1:0-10682 GCA_016161895.1 Pinna nobilis
CCCCCCCCCCCCCCCGAAAATATCGACCCCCCTTGAAAAAATCCTGGATCCGCGAATGGAATGTAGTACTGAAATAATATTAAACGAAGAAATGTAAAAAATGACAGATACTTAGGTATCATATGCCAGATGAATCAGAGGCAATAAATAAATTTGATGGACATTAGACAAACATGGACATTGGAGGTGGGAGCAGGTGTCATAGAAGAGTAATCATCCACCGTCGACCGGTCATTGCCACCATTAAACGGTAAATGCAGTTATCCTTAGTAAAAAAAATCAGTGTTTGAAGAAAAGCCTAAAAAGGACATGAAACGCGTAGACAATGGCAAAAAGTAAACAAATATCATTGCTTAAGAAAGGGCAACAACTACACAACTACTTCAAGATGTTCAAAGGTGATCAACAACAGGATGTAACAGTTGATCGAAATGATACCGATATAGAAAAATATAATTTTACAATAAGTCATAGATTATCTAGATATCTCAGATTTTCTGAGGATTGAATATGATTTATCATAGATTTTATCCGATGCTGTAATCACAGAGGAATAACAAGTATAATTTAGACTTAAGCGACATGTTAAAAAAGTAACACGAATGAAATAAAGTCTTCATTAAACTAAGTCAGTCAAACATGATTGAAATCATTCATTCTGTCAGAATGGAAAGTCATCAAGAATTTAAAAACATGTGCGCAGTAGAGAAAAATCTATCTATTTAATTTTACGAATTAAAAAGATAATGTTTGTCATTTCGAATATCCTTTTAAATAATTAGCAAATGTATTTGTGTTAAACTGAACGAAAGTGTCATTTTTGACGCGTGTGGGCGTGTGTAAAAAATAATGGTTGAAATTGATACTGTTCAAATCAAGCTCGCATCTCACACGAAATCAATCACGTCATTAGTATTTCTCAAAAATAAAAAAGTATCAAAATTTCGTTTTTAATATTCCGTAATTGGATGATTATAGACTTCAAACCACTACTAAAAGGAAAAGGGGTTATCGACTTTGATATTGGCAAATTGAGAGAGAGAGAGAAAAAAAAACAAAGTAAATTGACAAATTGAGAGAGAGAGAGAGAGAGAGAGAGAGAGAGAGAGAGAGAGAGAGCAGTTTGAGAAAGTACCGGGGTAACTCGAAACTCGAAATTTTATACAAGGAGAACATAATTGTAACAACTGTATCTTTGCTGCACACCTTCGGAGTGTTCATGTTGTTTAGTCTCATTTAGCGAGAAGAAAGAAGAAGAATAAAAAACTGATACGAGTAATGTAAGCATGACCTGCTTTATAGAAACTCCTAAATATCTTTATATTTTTATCCGCATCTGAGTGAAATTCATTGGTATAAAATGCCAAAAAGTGATAGATCCCTTNNATGAGAGAGAGAGAGAGAGAGAGAGAGAGAGAGAGAGAGAGAGAGAACGGGTTTCCTTAGTGACGCTGTCTGCCGAAGCACCAGTTATACATCAAATGAATGCCTATTAATGAACAATTATGCCCTCAAAACGTGACGCAATAAAACTTTTTATTTCATCACCACAGATTTATTTATAAAGTACATTTTGCATTACTTGAAGCTTCTTAAATCAGAAACTTATTTTTAGTAAACCGTGATAAACCAAAGGCACTAATTATGGGTAAAGAACATCAGCTATTGATAGAGCTGACATTTTCATTAAGACTTCAGAATTTGTAGAGTCGGAAATGAGCCTCATTGGCTACAACTGAGCATCTAAAATAAAAGTAGAAATAGATGATACAGATCGGTATTGAGGAACTGTACTCCATCCTTTATTAATTTGCAGATCTCAAAAGAATCAGTTTCATCTTGTTCCTGATTTTGAGCAGCCCACTCGAGCAATCTTTTTCTGGAGTGGAAATACGCGCAACGATGATTGGCTTCAGTCTTTAGCCTGTGGTTAGCTAAAGAAGTGACCATTTTTATAGTAAGTTCCACTAATCATAGGTTTTGAAAAAATGCTGTTTAATAAGGAATCGTAAAGAAAAAAGGACTATAATGATTTTGTGTATCTCTAAAGAATGAGTTTTATCTTGATCCTGATTTTGAGCATCCCACTCGAAAATCTTTTGCTGATATGGAGTGGAATTCCATGTAACGATGACAATTGGCTTCAGGCTTTAGCCTGCGTTAGGTATTTAGTGGCATTATGCAGTGATCAGCGTTTAACGTACCGAAACCTACTGTCCTACGGGATCTCGGTTTTAAATGTCTTAATCCGAATCCGACGAAAACCCCAGCGCCTAAATTGTGACTGAAACTCTGGTTTTCCCTAAAATCTATTTTGAAGACGAGACCTTTCTTGCCCACACACACGCGAGAAGAGCGATAGAAGTTATGGAGACGGTATAGGATTATAAGTACATGCAGCCCTACTGATATATGATATTTCTTACGTCTTCAGCACAAGGTGGTGATTACCGACGGCGAACGATAAAAGCATCTATATTTTGTGTAATGCATTGTTACTTTTTTCCTTTTATTATAAACTCATTCAAATTAAAGCTTGGCAAAGATACACTACTATCAAAATCTCGAGCTCCTTGGTTCATATTATCTGTGCCAAAATATATGCAACTAGGTTTTTTCTGTTATTCTCTGCGTACTTCATGTAAATTCAAAGTATTTGATACGTTCATGAAAAGTGCATACTAAACAAATATAAAACTGAAAGTAACGAACATCCATCAGTATCAGGGGCCTCCTTGGCCGAATGGTTAGCGTGTTCGACTTATTCTTCTACTTCTACTTCGACTCCGACGAATCGGAGGGTCCGGGGTCGAATTCCGCAGCGCTACGATGCGGTTGGCCGTCCCTGTCTTTCGGATGAGAGAGTAAAAACCGAGGTCCCGTGTCACAATAGGTGTTGGCACGTTAAAGAAACCTCCCTGCTCTACGGCCATAAGTGCCGAGCATAGGCAACATTTGTCGCCCTTCATCTGCACACGGTGAAGTCTCCATATGAGTGAAATACTCTTGAGTGGGACGTTAAGCAACAATACAACAACAACAACAACAACAACAACAACAACAACAACATCAATACATCAGTCTTATTACTCCTATGACGAAAACAAAGCACAAACTTGTACAAACACGGACCCGTGGATACACAAGAGACGGGATTGGGTGCCTTGGAGGCGTAAACATCCTTAAAAGACATAAGTATAAACAAGACGAGATCCAGTGAATATTTGGTTATGATGGCCAAAACTTCGTGTCTCAGGATTCCGCAAATTTGAATAGAAAATTAATATCTCAAGAAGTCTCTTATACACATATTGATACAAATATCTACAGTTTGCACTCACACTCACAATGGAAATTAAAAACAGACTAATGAAATGGAATTCTGCAGCAAAACAAAAACAAATGCTAAATGATGTCAAGAAAGCTTGCGGAATTGTATCGAAATTGAAAAGGAAACGACTTTATCATAATTTTTTGAATAAAATGCTGTTTTATGAGATATTATAGATAAAACTAAAGACTTTATCGATTTTGTGTATCATTGTTTGTAACTGGTGAGTGAAAGGGCGGAAAACACCTGGAATGTTTCAATGTTTTGTATGTTTGTTTGCTTGCTTGTCTATTAATTCCTTTTTTTGCTTTTGGTTTTGCTTATATCTTACCTAATACTTCATTTTGCTTAACCCGGATGAAGTAAGGCATACATGAAATATTATTCCTCACTACCAAGGGTCTGAACTTTAATGTTGCATTATGACAAATTCTTCCCAAACATTATTTTCCAAAAGGACGAATAGTTACTCGCTATCTGCCAATTTACATTTCTAATATGTACCTTTAATGTACGCCCATGTGCTCTGATAAGGTAAAACTGAAAGGTAAATCAACACTTTCCAATACACCTAATGTTTTAATGTAGTTTTTCACAATAAAACCAACTTCAACATCTGCTAGATAACGTAAGGTATATTTAGTTTACTGAACAGTTATAATAATAATAAAAACATGACACGACAACTCTTTCGTGTTGATAAGACGTCCACATTCCTAGCCACCTGCCTACACATTTTTTTTTCGCCGTTCTGTTTGAGCTAACATTACAGGAAACAATGGTCAACGTCAGTGAGTGTTCAGAGTATTTTCTGACACATGCTAGAATTTTACATTCCCGAAAATTAGTACATGAGATCTTCAATGCATTGGAATAGCACTTCAACTGACGCATCCATACAAGTGGAAGACTCTTCAGTTTGGACGTTAAACAACAATGCAACTTAATGCAGCATAACTAGACGGCGATTGGTAATAAAAAAACAACACATAAAATCACAAGGATGTTCATCTTGAGGTGAACGCCACTGCATAATTGAATTATTTTAGAGAGCTAATTAAGTAAAGCTATAAAAGACATAATACAAACACATTGAAATAATTTCTGGCATGAAAACCTCCCATCAACATCTTTAAATATTTTTCTCTACCTCCATTTAATTCGAAATAAAACTTGCACAAATCGAATTAAAAATCATTACGGGGTTTTTCCATTTTTCTTCAGATTTCAAGCGGCATTCTGGGAATCGGCATTCATATGCATACACATTTGATTTTATCCTTCTGGAATGAAGGGGAAATATATAAATTCAAATATGACTTGCGACATTTTTTTTGCAGATCGAGATATGTTATGTTGGTATATTTCCTAATGTATAAAAAGAGGTTGTTCTTTCAAAACTCAAAATGCTAGAAACAAAATTCAAAATTCTTCACTTTGTGTCTTTAATTTCCTGATTGTTACCGTATCCTTTTCAAAGCTTAAAAAACGTGCAATAAAACATCAATACAAAAATGCTTATTTCTTAAACTCCCGCAGGGAAAGGGTTTATGAGTAAATCAATGTACATGTAATATCCAAACTATAAACAAGTTATGAAGACGATGATCGTCAACATACATACATACATACATACATACATACATACATACATACATACATACATACGTACGTACGTACGTACGTACATACATACATACATACATACATACATACATACATACATACATACATACGCATATACATACATACATACATACATACATACATACATACATACATACAAACATACGCATATACATACATACATACATACATACATACATACATACGCATATACATACATACATACATACATACATACATACATACATACATACATACATACATATTTTTCTTCATTTGACAAATTGACATGAAAAGTAAAAGAACGCTAAAGTAAACTTTTCTTAGTCTTGAACAGAGTTACTCGCTTACACGTTATGATAACAGATATAACTTCGTGAATGTCCCTATTCTCATTACTTTATTATATGAGTTTAATCACCTTTGTTTCTTAATCATTTCATCAGTATAAATACTGCCTATTTCAAAGATAAGAAGATTGAAGACTGTAAATACGTCACGTAAATCATTCTAACAACGTCGTTAGATATCTGTCTTCCACCAAAACATTTAAATAAATCAAATCATGTTAGCATGTGAAAGGTATCTGAATGCCAAAACAAGAATTTGTCACCATGTCCCAAATTTTTGGAGGCATTGAAGAATATCATGAATTAAATGCAGGTTCATGGAATCGTTAATAGTTGTACGAAGAATTAATTCTTTCATCATAATGTCAATCAACGGCATTGTATTTTTGCGTGTTCAAATTGTATCTTAAGATCTTGAGATCGATTTTTTTACCACGTGACCGGTCAAAAAAGCAAATGTTTTTCACAAAATGTTGTTTATCTGTTTGTTAGTATCCATTAAATTGTATCGATTTTCTACTTAGATAAATGCGACATTATTGTTCGATTCTTTCTGGCAACAGGCTCTGTTTTACCGACGTCTTATCAACTCTAAATTCTTAACATTTCGGGTACACATTAGCGGGTAACGATAACGAACAATGCTCGATCTCATAATTCCTATCAGGAATAAAATATAAAAAGTAAACTATGATATATATTCAATGTATATATTATACATATAATATATAAACTATAAAATAAAGTGAGGCAAACACGGAACCCAAGATATACCAGAGGTGGGATTAGGTGCCTAGAAAAAAGGAGAAAGCTTCCCCTGTTGATCGGTCACAACCGCCGTGAGCCTAATATCTTCATCAGGTTAACAAAATATAGTGTAGTCAAAATCAGTGTGTAAGGTATTGGGTTGTTAGACAAACAATTTGGTCGACAGACGAGGGCACAACAAATGATGTGCGATCAATGACTTTTTCGTTTTGACAGCCCATTCAAATCTCCATTAGGTAATCTCAGGATTCCCTTATTGAGTTTCTTATAAATATGTACATTATCATCAAATGTTCTTCAATTGAATAACTTCTGTAAAACAGTCGGACACATCAAACTTACTCACAAGCAAATGATCCCCATCTAACAGCAGCTGTTTTAAAATACGATATGATATTTCAAGGGGGGGGGGGACCTGCAAAATCAAACATATAATCTTCCCATTATTAATTACTATTGAGGCGCGGTTGGAAATAGCATGTGGATAATTGGAAAATTTACGAAATTCAATATGACGATTCAAGTCATTCATTGTATTTTGTTTCACAATTGCTTAATACACCGTTCCAGAATCTATCAGTTATATTGAAATTTCATTGAGTGGTGTCCATGTGATAACGGCGTGCGTACTAATCATTGTTTCAGGAATTACTATGTATATTCTCGGATCAGTTGAATACAGACTGAGTCAGCCGTGGCTATGTGTTTAGCATGTTCTCCTCCTGGTCTTGGGTTCGAAACCGCGCTGTGGATTGCTTTTGCCGTCCTGATGCGACAGTAAAAACTGAGACCCTGGATTCAAGAGGAGGTGTCGGCATGTTAAAAGAAAGCTCATTGCCAAGCATAGACCATTTGCCGCACCACAATGGCATTGATAGCGTCTCCATATTAGTGAAAGCTAACATAACAACCAACATATGAACATGAGATTGTGCTACATATGGGAGCAGGCACCGAGGCACATAAAAGTGTTTAAAAATACTATTTAACGTGCATTGCAATATGTATAATCCCCCCTCGTAGCTTCTCAAGTTTACGCACACCTCAAGGGACATACGAAAAAATGTCCGATGCAGCTTCCGTCGAAAATAGAGAATTGTGTATATATATCATAAATCACTTGTATTAAAAAGGTGATTTCATCGAAAACTGATAAATAAATCCCAAGCGAACACATACGCCAGAAAAGGGGGGGGGGGGGCATTATTCCGAAAAAAAGCTCACGATGCAAGTTATTGTGGGTGTTCGGTTAAGAATGATACATGGATGCTGATATAACTTATTGCATTTAAATTGAAATGCGTGGCACACTTAAAACACATGGAATGGTAAATATCCAGGTTATGTCGAATGATTACGTGTATTATATAATATAACGTTTGTTAGGAAAACATCATGATAATTTACAAGAGGCCCAAGGGACATTAACGGTCAGCTGAGTAATGAATTTGGTTGAAATTAGCCCACGTACTGGTTTCTGAGAAGAAGCCTAAAATGTGATATCCTAAAGTAACCCTATGGGAAATGTTTAACCCCTGGGCGGGGCAATAAAAGACCCCAGTTCCTTCTCTTGAACAAACTTGAATCTACACCCAAAAAGGATGCTACATTCAAGAACCAGCATATTTAACCTTGTACTTACAGAGAAGAAGATTTTTTAAAGTTGCAAAAAGTTGAACATTTTGGCCCAAGTGCGGGGCCATTTTTGGACCCAGGGGGATGGTATGAACAAACCTAAATCTGCATCAACCAATGACCATTCCTGGTAAATGTGGTTGAAAATGGCCCACTGGTTTCTGAGGAGAAGTAAAAAATGTTAAAAGTTTACGCACGACGGACGACGCACAGGAAAAAAAATGACGAAATACTGAGGAGTGCTCCAACCCCAAGTTTTGGTAAGATAAGACATACTGGCAATAACGACGATCTTATTTTGTATCACAATTTTGAATCTCTAGCGGGACCAGACCAGCATGTGTCTCAATGTAATAAATCGTTCTCTGTTAATTTACCAAACTAAAGAAGAAAATATCATAAACCTTGAAATGTCCTGAAAAGGCAATAAAAAGGATTACCATTACTTTCTATCAAATGTGAAATAAATCCGAAGGGTGTATCAATGGCTGATGAAGATCTCAAGTTAGATTAACAGAAAGGTCATGTAAATCTTATACAACTTATATACTACAAAAAGGGTTAGACTACTATATTTTATCCGTATTTTAGTGAATGTGAAAATGTATTCTGCTAGACTGGCATTATCCACAGTATTGACTCGGAATACACGCATATTGACATATGGTATGGACTTTCCAATGATACGAAAATAATACGTCAAACCATAACACTGGATCCTGCTCTTTTAATTCTGAATACAATTAAAATTCAAAACACATATGGAAAATGTATGTTCTGTTACACTCTTTTACGATCGTTTGACGGAAACGTTGTCGTACAGTCATGATGCAAAACAAAAACAACTTTTTTTGCAGTTAGGAATAAGGACCCATAATCGACATTTCTGGGATGGGAAATACAATTTCCAGTTACGAATTATATTAATATATATTTGAAAAATAATAAACGTACATAGGAGTAAGCATTTTTACAAATATACCTCCCTATCTAATGTTAGTTACATAATTGACTCAATTTATTTCTATTTTCATCCTATCTTAACGCTTCCTTTTTTTTGTGTGTCAGCTTGAGTCCAAACAGCCTTAACAGGAAATGACTCCAACATCGGATGGAACTTACCTAATTTAACTATTGCCATTAAACAAAATAGACTCGCGTGGCTACCCGATCTCACTTCCCACTCAGATGCCACTTGTTGTTATTATTTTATCTTTGGTCTTCAGTTCTTTTGGTTATCCCCCAGTTTTTTTAATCATTTCAAACCGGGGTATATTTGGTTTGTCATGCCTATTTACATTCCTTGTATGAAATACCACTAAAGTTCAACAGTTTATTTTAATCAAACTATAGCTTCAAACATTGGCGGATTTATGGAAAAGTTGTTTTTATAAAGAAGTTTGATACAGCTTATCATTGAGAAAGCATCTGAATTGTTTTGTATAGGTCGTGTACTTGACGTTTAACAAGCTGATATCGACTTAATCATCGGGTTTGTAAATGCTGATGAACAGAAAGAAGTCAATAAGTTATAAAACTTCAAAAATATTTCTTGAAGTACATAAAAACTGGATTTATTCACAATTATTTGTTGCAACACTTTTTCGAGAATCCTTTTAATGCTTAATTGAAAGTCAAAAAAGCATATATACATGTAGTTTTTGCCTGAATTTCAGAGGGGCGCGTCGTTTGTGAAATATTGTAATGCTTCTTCCTAATTGCATAGAGAGTTCGCCTCTAGTGCAAAATAACTGGGAGTTGGAATCCACGGACTATTTATTGGTCTAAATGGATCTGACTCCTCCAACATCACTCTAGATATAATGAAGACACATTTGTGTTCGGTGGTTATTATTGCCAAGGACATGAAAGACAAAGACAGCCTTCAGAATTATGTTCTATTTCGACCAAATGTGGTACAGATGATGAGGGATGTGCTCCCCATGTCGCATACCTAGTCCCAATTCCCCATTTCTTGTTTATGACCATGTCCGATTGTGACTTATTCTTGTTATCGACAATGTGTAACACAACAGGTGCCACGCTTGGAGCAGGAATTGCTGACCCTTCTGAAGCACCTGAACTCACATTTGAAATGGGGTTCATGTTACCATATTTTAGTTATAAGTGTATTTATGTGTGTATTTTTGTCTCTTTTTTGTTTTTGCCACGGTTTTGTCTGTCATTGACTTTTTGAATTTGGAATGCCCCTTGGNNCAAAACACAATACACGTGACCTTAAACGTGATTATCTAGTATTAAACCAGTAGACATAATTAGTTTAAACAAAATCTTCTCATGATTGCTTTGAAATTTAAAGATCAGGAAATTATGTAGACAGGCGTCAATGCATAATACTTTAGTTGATGCGTCAAGTAATTTGAATTTTCATTTGACATTCTAATTGTCACTACTCCATTCAATTGGAAAAGCAGGTGGCATTAGGTTTACCAATTTAGGAAAATTTGACATAAGTAGGTCAATTTGTTTCTCTCAGGATTGTTAGATTAATATGAATATTGTGTTGTACATGCATATCAACAATTTGACCGAACCATTCAGGTATACTATTTACGGCTAGACACGTAACTGAAATATCGCGTAATTCATACGGGAAGCGACAATATTACGTAATATTTGATAGATGATCAGGCATGTTTTCCTGTAAACTGAAAATAGAAATGAAACACAATGCTAGAGATGACATTTCTTGGAAATTTATCACAGCCATATCCTATTGAAGTAAAAAAAAAGATTGAACATGTCTATGAAAATAAGCAAATCAATGTTTAAGTATATTTATAAATATATATTTCTATTAAACATATTTTGTGCACAGAAATAAAAATAAATAAATACAACGTAGATATAAACGGCTTAGTGTTCATTGTATATTAAATTTTGTAGATTGTTATATAAAGTAGAAAATTTGATATACAAAGTACACTCAGCAGTGATATATATATATATCT
>JACSZP010070045.1:0-11966 GCA_016161895.1 Pinna nobilis
TGAGTCACTAAGACAGGTCAAACTGTACTTCTTTAATTAATGGGGGGGGGGGGGGTAGGTTTCGATGACACTGAGTTTAAGTTGAAGTTGTTTTAAGAGACTGTCCAGTGACAGATGCAAAAATGATCTTATATGACAGGTGGTCTCTTAATTCAGGTGATGGTTATAGGAAACAATTTACCTTTGGTGGCATATATACAGGTCACATTAGGCAAGTCTTTTAAATCATGTAGATTGCTTGTGATCAGACCATGCGTTTTATACCATGGTTCTGTGACTTTGACCTTGAAGTTTGACCTGCTACTTAAAATGGTAAAAAAAACAACATATATATTTTGCTGCCATATCAGATGACCACAGTTCTCTGAATTGGCCTGTTACCATGCTAATGAACTTTGTTCTCTTAATGGGACTTTAAATACATGTATGAGGGAATATTTTGAGTCATATCACATTCTTCGAACAGAATGATCGCTATTAGATTTGGTAATTACTTTCATTTCATCCGTTTTGGTTTCAATTTCCTTTTCAGTTACACAGAAATGCCCTGTGCCTCAGCAGACCCAAATTTGCATCTAGGACCACAGCAAAGAATGTCTCCTGCAAAAGAGAGCAGATACAGGGAGGACCACTTTTTCGACCAACCATTGCACAGCTCTCAACACCCCTATGACGCAGACGAAGAAGTCGCATTTACAAACCAACATTCTTTGTGTCCGCCACCATTACCGCCAAGACCAAATATTTTACACTATCAACCGAAACAGTATTTTGTGTAGGGTCAGCTGAAAGCTGAAATGTTCACTTCAAAAGTGCATGTGGATACTAACTACAAGTTCCAGAAGGAGTGGCATACTATGTGCTTGAAGTTTCTAATGTGAAACATAGGGAAATTGGTAATGGTTCATTTTGGAATGTATAGTTTTGTTTAGTAATAATTTTCAGAGGAAAGCGAGGAATGCATACTTACTGTATGAAGTCCTGAGTTATTGAAAATGGAATTTGATAGAGGGCACGTTAATTTGTGTAAAGTCATAGTTAGTGGACTTTTTGTGTACAAAACAAGGAAATGTACAATTGCAGATATTGATGAGAAGAAACTGTTCGGGGTTATTGCCCCTTCCAAGGAAAAAAGAAATGTGCATTCACAGAGAAGATGAGAAGTAAATAATGAGGAGTTATGTCCCTTTACAGAGAAACGCAGAAATAGATGAAGAGTAACTGTATTGGAGTTACATCCTGTTGTAAACTTGAAGAAAAATACATTAACAGAAGAATAAATGGAAAGTGCTGGTATGGGAGCTATGTACTCTGACATAGACAAAGGCAAATAGTAACTATATGGGAGTTACTTCCCTTTACAGATTCTGCAAAGACATCTGCTATCATACTTAGAAATCAAGTGGTCTCAAATTAGCATAAATTGGTGCTAGCTGAACAATACTCTTAACTTCATGGTTTTGTTCATGTACTGAAATCATGTAGTTATTTTATACAGTGGAACATGTTTGTTAAAACCACCCATCATCACAACATATTTTTTCAGGACAGCTGGTCTCTGTATACAGTGGAAAGTGTAAAGGCCACCTTCTGACATCATGCCTTGGTCTTTTAGGTCTGGCGGTCTCTGTATCTAGCAGAACCTGTCTATTACGACCACTTTTTGACACCATGACACCACACCTCTGCCTTTGAGGACAGGTGGTCTCTGTATACAGTGGAACCCGTCTATAAAGGCCACCACCTGACACCATATTCTAGTCTTTCAGGACATGATATCTCCAATAGGATCTTAAAATCAATTCTTTAACACGATACAATTTCTCTTTGAAAGTTTTCTCTGAAGACAGGTGGCGCCATGTTACAGTAGTCTATAAAAAGACAGCTCCCACTGTCCCACTTTTAACAGTGTTCCTTGAAGACAGGGTGGACTGTATATAATTTTTGCTGTAGGAAAAATCTCATTAAGTGCATTATTTATTCATTTTGTATACACATGTATATTTTCTCTTTTGAGAGACTGTGCCTTGCTATACACAGGTGCTGTATTATAGGGGTGCTGTATATACACGTAGCCTCACAGTAGGCAGTCAGCTTTTATACATTCATTCATATCATTTATAAGTCATTTTTACATATTTATAGAACATGTACATTTTTGGATAGATTTTTAGCCATCAAACTAATGGTGAGCTTATCAAATCACCTTTCTGACCGAGGTCTGTCGTCCATCGTACATCATCCATCGTTAGATAATTCCCTTTATCGCTATTTCTCAGAATGTATTGAAGGGATCTTTGTCAAACTTTACATGGAGGTACCCAATGGGGTCTTGTTTTTCATGCGACATTTGGAACTGATCCAAAACGAGACAGTAAAATCCAACCCCCTGTGTCTCAGTAGGTATCGGCACATTACTCGATGGCCATAAGTGCCGAGTCTAGTCTAAATTTGTTTTGCTTCACCAGAATTTGAAAATGTTTCCATTTAAGTGAAAATTCTTTAGTGGGACGTTCAACAACAATACAACCACCAGTTTTTGTTTGTTTTTCAGTTTTAACTTAAGGTTAGCAGACCCGGTATCCCCAGAATTCATCATTGCATCAGATATAAATAAGCCTTAGCATTGGTCAAGTATTGTGTAGTCTTTGATTCCCCAATCCCCTTGTATGACTGAAATATTGTTAAAAGTGTTGTAAAAAAAATGTAAATGATCATGCAAGCTCACGTGACTTATATTTTCTATACAGAGAGAGGTAAGAAAGAGTAAAAGTAATATGACATCACACACTTTTGTTTAGCACATCCACAAGTCAAATTTTTAAAAATAAAATGAAGTGTCTATGGCAGCATTTCCTTCCCAGGAACTTGCACCATAAAACTTAAGAATTTACTTAAGTCTGAGAATTTTTTAAACTATGCTTCTCAGTCAATTCAGGATAAGCTGGAGTAAAAAAAAATTCTCAGACTTAAGCAAATTCTCAAGTTCAATGATGCCATGCCCAGGGTCAGGCACCAGAAAAACTTGAGAATTTACTCAAGTCTGAGAATTTTCCCAAATTCAAGCCTTCAGCCAGTCAGAATCCAGTATTTGCTAGAATTGAGAATATTGTCAGACTTAAGTAAATTCTCAAGTTTTATGGTGCTCAGCCCAGGTTTTCACAGTAATTAATCACTCGCATTATTGTGTATTTACAATCGTTGTAATTTTATTGAGTAATTTTTGTGTCTTGGCTATAATTATTGTATACATACTGGCATAAGGGTACATTTATTTTGTTTGGAGTCAACAGGTTGTGAATACTTTTGTGTCTCCCAAATTGTTTACATAATTTTATCTCTTCCTCAATTGGAAGCAGCTTCTACATTGTACATACTGTAGCATTATTTTTCACTTTGTTCTGTTGTGCAAAATTCATTTTATTGTAGAGCTGTGAAACTGAGGTAGACAAAATATATGTGATCTTTCAGTTGTGAAATTTTCACCATGTAATTTATGATTTGTGATAGTGTTAGTTGTGTTTTATACTGAATGACAGTAAACCTGATTTAATATGACCCTGTTATACTGAAATTAACCTTTTTTAAGCAGACATATAATATTATAACTTCTATAAACAAATAAATCTACAGTGGAACCTGGAAATTCAGACCTTTACATTTGCCAAATCTCGAGAAGATTCACCAAATGCAAATACGGTGAACAACAGCACAAATGCTGCTTTTAGATGGCAAGGTGAAAGAGGTCTGATTATTGAGGTGGTCTCTTAAATAAAGCCACAATAGCTTCGAATGATAGACTGAGTATTGATGATTTTACTAAGAGGTTGTCTCCCATGGTGGCGGGTCTCCTCAGTAGAGCTGCAATGAATATTTGATATTTCCTTGCATTTCTTAATGACATGATATAAAGATCTAATCTTGACCTCAATCTGAATCACTTAGGGGAAAATTGCAATAAATATAAAGGTGAATGGCACTCCTTGTTGTTTGCACATATGAAAGTATTCAAAGTAAATTGGTGAAATACTAAATGTATAGACTATTGAAGCTAATTCGATTCTGAAAGTCCAACTTGTGATTCGAGTCGGAGGTAAGAATTGTGATTTTGGGTGCACCGGTGCGAGACGTTGCAGCTCTACTCATCAGTATAGAGGTCCCTTCAGTTACACGGTTTCATTGTAATTTTCACAATAAGATTAAAAAAAAATGAGGCCCTGTGTTACAGTGGGTGTTGGCATGTTTGAGAAACCTCCCTACTCTATATCCATAAGTACCGAGCATAGACAAAATTTGTTGCCCTTCACTGCACACAATGACATCTCCATATAAGTGAAATATTCTTCAGCGGGACATTAAACAACAATACAACCAACCAACTGTTTATGAGCTATATAGTATTTGTTTATAATTCATTTTCATCCTCCTGTGGTTTCATATTAGACAGGTTCTACTGTACATTTCTGTAATGTTCTTAATTTATTGCTGTTGTACCTTTTTTACAGTCATAGGTTGTGTTTCTTTGTTTTGTTGATACTTAATTTATTACTGGAAGAGTTGCTTCCCTTGGTATCTGTAGTTTTTGATTTTTTTCCCATACTTCTGCAGTACATTGTTGTTATATTAGTGAAGAACAATTTGCATGTACATGTATATACACTGCCATTTTCTACAAATGTGTGGTTTAAATATTGTAACAAGGTGTTCCCTTTAGTAAGTCAATTTTGAAAGAGTTACGGTATATCATGCTGTTTACAGTATATTCAATAAGATTGTACATGTATTTTAAACTCAACTGTTTTCATTCATTTAATTACGGTACTCATTAATCCTCAGTCTGCCATGATATCCGTGCACTTGGTGAAATATAATTGGTCATCTTGACAGAATTCTGTGGTTTTGAGGTAGAATCTCATTAATATTCATGAAACAACTAAGCCTATGAAACAAGTAAGCCCTTGTAATTGAACTTATTCAAAATAAGATTGAGTCAGATTTTTCTTTGAAAAGTTATGAAAATACTGATTTCGTATTTAAGCATTTGCCTGCGCTATATGTGAATAGGAAAATGTTATCGTTCAATGATAAAAGAAAAAGTCACTTTAATGTTTTGCATTTTGCTTAAAGATACATTTGGACTCATTTTTCATTTTCACAGAATTGAAAAATTGAAATATCACATTTGCACCAGCATATAGTTAGAGGATGCAGCTGATAAAATAAAAAAAGAATGCCACAATACATAGATTTCGTTGTTTTGAAAAATCCCAAAATTCACAATTATGGGTAGTATTCGTTTCCCGCCATTTTAACAGACATGGCTGATGCCTATAAGTAGGGCGAATTACACATACAAAACATGTCCAGCATGGACATTTAAACGTTGATTTGACAATTTTGAATGTGTCAATCGTTTAATTATATCCATTTGTACATGATTCCGTCGTTATCTCGTGTACGACAAATTTTTCCTAATGAGTCCAAGTGTACCTTTAAAAGTATGATTCTGAGTCAGAGATTTTGCATTTTGAGTATATATTTTAGTAGATTCATCACCATGATTACATCACCAAGACAGTAAGGTGTATCAGATATTTTTTTCAGGTTTCTTAGTCGTTTCAGGCCATTTTCCATCAGTTTTGAGGAAATGCCATTTGGCAACACAATTGGGAATTTCAACACAATTTGGTGAAAAATTGCAAGTTAGGGGAAATACTTTACATGCTAATCATGTACTACCTACCCAATGCTGTATGGAAGCTCTTTTAAATGTTCTTGTACTCTATATCATCATGAAATGTAGATTTATACCATACAAAAGATACCAATTCAATTTTTTCAGTCAAAATTGCTTTGGGAATAGGGCTGAATATCAGCCTGTGGGAACTTCAGAAATAGAAATGTGTTTGAAACATTGGTTTAAACCATTATCTGATTGGACTGAAGCTTTTGTTAACAACCAATCACATTGCTCTAAATATGAAATGAAAATTCTCAAATTATGTCAAGAAACCAAGGATATTCATTCAAATGCACAAGTACCTAAGGGAACCAAGGATGATACTCATTTGATATTTTGTTGATTATTTGAAAGAAAAAAGATTCATTTTTCATGAAACGATTCATGTGTTCACAGCTTTTCATGTACATTTATTTACCCCCCTCTGAAAAATAGAAATAAAAGATTAATTCATAAAAGACATGCTAGAGTTTTAAATTGAATTTACAGTTTTGGGTTGAATTGAAAGTTCAGTTTTTAACATGGTGAGGAATACTAATAAACAGTCTCCATTTTTGGTTTGTTCATGAATCTTCAGAATTTCGCCATGCGTCATTCCTGAAAGATCTGTAAATGATCTAAGTGTTGCAATACACTGTTCTTGTATGATTCAAATGCTGCCATATACCGTTCTATAATGAATCAGATGTTGTCATACCCCATACCTGAATGATCTCTGAATGTTGCAAGTTTTGCCAATCTATTTTGGAAGGATCAATAAGTGGTCCAAGTGTTGTCACGTACCATTTTTAAATGATCCAAGTGTTGCCATGCACCATACTTGAATGATCTGTTGATGAACCAAGTGTTGCCCTAAACCATTTGTAAGTTGTCCAAGTGTTGTCATGTACCATTCTTGAATGATCCAAGTGTTGCCATACACCCTTTGAAAGTGGTCCAAATTGTTGCCATATACCTTCTCAAATGTTCAAAGTGTTGTCATTCACCATATATAATGATCTCTAAATAACCACAGTGTCGCCAAACTATTCTTGAATGATCAAAGATTGGTCCAAGTGTTGTTATAAATGAATGATCTGTTAATGATCCATGGCCAAGTGTTGTCATACACTATACTGTTATGATCTCTAAATGATCCAAATGTTGCCAAACTATTTTTGAATGATCTATGAGTAGTCCAAGTGTTGCCATACATGATAGTTGAATGATCTGTTAATGATCTAAGTATTGCCATATACCATTCTTGAATAAGTTGTTAATGATCTATGTGTTGTAATACACCGTATACCCTTCATCGATGATTTGGGATAAATTATTCAAGTGCTTCCACTCAATATTCTTGAATGATCAAAGTATTGCCATTAACCGTTCTTGAATGATTGGTAAATGATACAAGGGATGACGTACACCATTCTTGAACAATCAAAGTGGTTCAATTCTCTAGTAATCTGGGAATGATCTGAATGTTGCAATGCATCATTCTTGACGGGCCCAAGTGTTTCCATACATCATTTTTTAATGATCTGTAAATCACTTAGATATTGTCATACACTATTCTCGAATAATCTGAATGATTCAAGCATTGCACACACTTATTCATGAATGATGGCGAAGGATCCTACAATTTGTATTCACCATTCTTGATTGATCTAGTATTACCATTCATTCTCTGCCCCAATCATGAATGGTTTATTTTCCGCATTAATGATTGAAGCAATGAACTCTACATTTAAGATAAAGACTCACAATTTGGTAGTTTATGCTTCTATGCTTTCCATTGGCTAAGTTACAAATATGAGGAAAACTTTCGATGTACTATGCAAAAACAAAGTTTTCTGTCTGTCAGTCTTCAGAAGCAAATTATCATAGGCTGACTAAATACAAAACTACCATATAGTATTTACTTTTTGGTCCTTCAGAGATTATGAGGTCAAGGTCATCTTGATGATTGATGGAGAAAAACCAGCAAACATTACAGGTATTCCAAGCAAATACCAAAACACCATGTCATTAAGTACCACATTCATTTTACATTTCCATGGTAACTAATTCACATAGTAATTAATATATGCACATATTTGTATTTCGTATAGATTTCTTAATGGCATACTATATATGATGGTGTGGATTTCAAAATATATGCCTGATGGAAATTGAGAGATTTGTGTGATGAAATGGCAGGTCTGAGGAAATCAAATAGAGAGGTCAAATCACATGACCTCTTTGAATAACCAATCGAATTTCGATCTTTAGAAATTTAAGGTAAAAGTAATATGAAACAGCATAGAAGAAGATGCTCGTTTACGGTCAAATTTACTTGTACTGGTTTAATCTTACATAGGATCGAAAATTGCATAAACTAATTTGTCCTCAAATAAATGTTTCTTCTTTTGTCCATTATTTGGTTGATTGGTACTTAACTGTTGGAGTATATTCTTGACTGAGTGGGACGTTAAACAACAATACAACCAACCAACTGTTGCAGCTTTCTGGCAAACACAAGAATTACAAACAAGGAAAGGGGGAAATAACTTCAGATATATAGATATACATGTATACTTGTCCTCAACACAAAGCATCATTGTCATCCCATGTTCACGGTTTTCATTTTTGCTGGTCAAGAAGCTTTTTTTTTAAATATTAAAATTAAAGGACATCTAGGCCTTTTTTTTTCATTACAAAAACCGCTAATATGTAAGTTTATTTATCACTTTTTTGCCAATGTTATTTTAAATGATTAAAGGTGTGTTGACCTATTGCCATGTTAAAAGCTTTATCCTGTCGTGTGGAATAAGGATAATCATCTGACCAACGTAATACATTTAAATGGAAATTTAGTCATATGAACACTATCTATTGTATCAAATTTGTCATAATGTGTTTGATAAGATAACGACCTACCCTAGTTTGAATTGAATCGGTTATTCGTGACTTAGTGTAAGTTTGATATTGATATAATTAATAGAATTAAAGAGCTGATCTCGCTTCCTGGTCGAGGCCCTGAGGATCGATTGACTTTTCCTGTTCTTCGAATGGGGCGGTGATAAAAGAGTTGTCATGCCACAGCAGAGGCTGGCACCATAAAACTTAAGAATTTACTTAAATCTGTGAATTTACTCAACTCAAGAAAATCCTGAATTCGTTGGGTGAGTATCTGAAGTTGACAAAATTCTCAGAATTAGGTTAATTCTTAGTGAGACGGTGCCCCGCACAGGCGTTTATACAGTAAAGAACCCTCACTGTTCAATGACCCTATGTACCAAGCTTATATCAAAATTTGAGGCCCTTCGCCTACAGTACATGAGGTCTACATGTGAATGAAACTTTCTCAAGAGGTGATCAGGCAGAAGTGAAATAAAACAAGAAGTGTCTTCACCAAATTCTTCAATGGGCTCCTTTTTTGTGCCGTTTCGCAAAAGATATATTGAAACCCGATTGAGAGGTCAAATCCTATTACCAGCCTGTCAACAACCAATCAGATTTATAGCTACAGAAAGTAAAGGTAGGCCTACAAGTCATGAATGAGAGTATATAATGGAAATGCGATAAGTTCATAACCACAGAAAGTCGGAAATACATGTACATGTATATCTATAAATGAAGATTTATTAAGCCTGCCACACGTGTACATAAAATGTCTATATTATAGTCTATATATCACGAGAACACATATATGAGGCATAGTTCCAGCCTTCCGTATTCAGAACGAGGTATTATAGTGCTCAGAATGAGGTCACATAGGGTTCAGAACGAGGTTAAAATGTTTAACCTCTGTCTGGTGTCATTGGAACTATGTGCGACAAGGCATTGGAAGAGGGCGTATAGGCATATGATCAACGTACAAGTTACAGGGTTTACTAGATTTGAACCCACATGCATTGTTGAAATTTGACCTAAACATTGGATTTTTTCAAGTTGATCACCAGTATGATTTCCTGCTCTTTTATCTGTTTGTGTATGCGGAAATCACAAGAGTACGATATTCTTCCTGAATTCGGTTTACGGGAAGTTGATTATTATTATTGTACCGGACATTTTGACAACGAAAAGATGATGTACGTGTATCTGCCACTGGTGTAAGCTGGTTGGGAACTCAAAGATTAGATACAAACACAAAATGTTGCCTGAAAGATTAGGTTGAGGAAGTAAATGATTGCTTAAAAGAAAAGTTGTCTCTTTTTAATCAAAATCGTGATTCAGTAAGCACAGGGAAAATTATGAGAATAGAGTAAAGCATCCTTGTCCCCTGAGAATTTATTTTATTATACATGTTATATCTACGAACGTCCTTACGAATGTCTACGAACGTCCTTTTATTTTAAAGATTTCTTAAACACCGTCTAAAATTCATAAAGGAAGACTCGTTCTTATTCTTTTTATAAGACCTGTTCACAGAAAGGCAAAGAAAACTGTCGATAATTTCAAAAAGAAAACAATCTAGACTCTTTTATTTTGAATTTTACATAAGTTCATGAAACAGTTTTAAAACAATATCTACAACAGCGTTTATCACCTTTCAAAATATGACGATACACTCAACAGCAACAAATTATGCAAAAAGAAATTTACAATATTCATTTTTATTCCGTGTCATTCAATTTTTGCTTCGTTCTTCCGTCTATTCCCAAAGAGAAGAGAAATATCAAGTGCTTGCCGTGAGAAAGTTTTATTTGCAACCCTCGGGCACAATTTGTCCCCATAGCAATACCGATATTATTGTACTTACAGCAATAGGAATCTAATAAATCTATCTATGTCTGCCATTCCACATGTAATCAAATAACGCGCGACGAACACTGAATTTGTAGTTGTTAACACTTAAAACTTTGGGAAATGTATCTATCTCATCAGAATCCTTATTCTCGCTCCTCTAGTGGTGGATGAACTAGAATAGTTGGTTCAGTTCTTGGTTTTCATCAAGAGTCTCAGTATTGTTCAAGGAAAGGACAGACCTCACTACCATATGTAGTGTCCTATGACTAGTAGCCATAACGCATATAGTGATTTCTTCCACATAAATTACACATATGTCATAGGACAGTAGAAGAGAAAGATTTTAACTAATATCAAGACTACCTGATCCTGTATAATACATGTAAGTTGTTATATCGTGTCCTGGGGACCTGCTCCCACAGTGCTTATTACTCCTTGTAAGTACACTTCAGTTCATTGTCCATTTTTAGCCGTATCCTGAAGCACTAGACAATTTTGATCTTGTACATCTTGTTATATACGTGTGTGGGAACAACATTGTCACGTCAACGTGTTGTTATCATGATATATCATTGTACATCTTGATTACTTACCATGCATAACAATGTTTCTTTGATCGCAAAAATTGTTGCGTACTGAACAAATGTGTTAACTGAATAGTAAGTGCTTTATTATATAAGTGAAAAAGCTACAGTGATATGTACATTGTATTTCGATAGATAACGTGTTACCTACACTGTAAAATGTAAAGTTGTTTTATAAAATGGAAAGTTGCGGAATGTGCCACGGGGCATTCAAAATCCAAACAGTAGTCAATGTTCACTGTGGCTAAATCAAAAGGAAACAATATTACAAGTAGTTATCTACACCACAAGACATAAAACTTAGAATAAAGGAACACGAATCCCACGAAAATCAGGAGCGAGTTCAGGTGCTCCGGAAAAGTAGCAACTCCTGTTCCCCGCGCGACATCCATCACCAAAGGACGCCATCCACGTTTCACAAATGACTGTAAATCAAATTAACGTACGTGAAGTTTCGTGAGAACTCTTCTTCGTGGAAATTAATTCTTTTTAAAAACAATAACTTGGCACTAATAGGAACTATACAATATAGACTGCCTTTATAACGACGAATTTATGATTTCGCGAACAGTTTGTGAATCAGCGATTGGCCAAAATGAAGTTCACCGAAACGTTTAGGTGTCAATGGTTTATACGTATAGTGCAAACTTATAGAACCGATGGTCCTGTGGATGGCTTAGACGGGTTTCCCGGTCTCCCATTTCAATAGAAGCCAGCCGAGAGGCCCGGGGTTCGATTCCCGCAGACGCCACTCCGCTGTTGGCCGTCCCTGTCTTTCGGATGAGACAGTAAAAACCGAGGCCCCGTGTCACAGTAGGTGTTGGCACGTTAAAGAACCCTCCCTGCTCTACGGCCATAAGTGCCGAGCACAGGCAAAATGTGTCGACCTTCACCGGCACACGGTGACGTCTCCATATGAGTGAAATATT
>JACSZP010070121.1:0-12981 GCA_016161895.1 Pinna nobilis
ACAGACAGACAGACAGACAGACAGACAGACCAAAAACAATATGCCCCCACGATCTTCACTCACGGGGGCATAAAAATACAATCTGTCTTAGAGATTAAATTCTTAAAAATATATCACACTCTAAAAATATCAAAATTTATAGATTTACATTGTCTCTTAACTCTTTTGTTTTTGCATATTCTATGCCACATTTGGGAAATGGGAATATATCAGTCATATTGTAGTAGCCAAGTTTTATTGTTGCAGGAGAACTCTGGCTACAAAAATATCTAGGTTAAGTCTTTCATCAGCCTAATGCAAGTAAATTTATGAACTTTTTCACAGTTGAAATCAACTGATTTCAGATTAGAGCCACAGGCAAGAAGTTTCGAGATTCTAAAGTACACTGTCTAGTACAAAAACAACATTTTCACACAATTCTGGAATATCTATGCAACATGTAAATTAATCCTGATTTCTTCAATGTAGAAAACAGTATGCATAATTTGAGACACAAAATACAGCATCACATCAACTGAACTCTACCTGGTTTTCAGACAGCCAGAGGGCCTGAAGCTCTTTCAGTTTGATGATTGTAAATGGTAGATATTTCAATCTGTTGTCACTGAGATTCAAGACACGGAGGCGTGGTATCCTGCCAATTTCATCCGGTATGTACTCCAGTCGATTACTTCTTAGGGAAAGTACAGTGATGCCATTACAGCTACCCAGCTACAAATTAATAAGGTCATCTTTATATTACTACTTTGTTTAATTTCTTATTCATTTAGACCAGCAAAAGAGCAATGTTATTCAGACTTAATATGGCTATAGTTAAAAAGTCAATTAAACAGGCAGGAACCTGCTTATATTTATGCCCTTTTTTGACCTGCATCCTTGTGAATTGATGAGTTGCACTAAGCTTGAATCATTTTCATTTATGCATCTTTGCAATAAAGAAGCAGAAACACTAACAGATGGTCAAACAGTATTTTTCATATAATTCTTGATGTTAACATAGTGCTATGATTACTGAACAAGATTTTCCATCACAACCGACAATTCATTCCCCAAGAAAATCTTTTGCCCAAAAATAGAATAATGCTTTTACACCAAATTGTTTAATTTTCATCAATGCTATAATTAGCCTTAAAACATTTACACAAAACAAGCAAAAAAATATTTACTCAAAGGATACAAACTTATGTTTATGCTGTAGAATTACAACCATTCATTGAATTTCAATATACTGTGCTATATTGTTGTTTAACAACTCACTCAAGAATCTTTCACTTATATGGAGATGTCTTTGTGTGTCAGTGAAGGACAAAAAATTTCGCCTATTCTTGGCACTTATGGCCATAGAGCAGGGAGGGCTCTTTAATGTGCTGAACCCTTCTGTGACACGAGGCCTCAGGTTTCACTGTACATTTGAAAGACAGGGACAGCCAACCACAGCCTGGCTCAGATTCGAATTCACGACATCTTGACCAGAAAACGAACAACCAAACCCACTAGGCCATGATGGCCATGAATTTCAATTTAAATCTTGCTGCATCTGGATATCAGAAAATGTTTCTTAGACATTTCAATTCTCACATTAACTGTTCTCAAATGTCACTGATGAATCAATTATTTTAATTCATGACAGACTTTCAAAGAAAGAACATTTCTAAGTAATGATTAGTTTCTTGTGAACAAAAGTAACTAAGATATACCTCAGCTGGTATTATGACTAGAAAATTTTCATCTGAGTAAAATGTTCTCAGATTTCTCAGCAACCCCAGACTGGTGGGTAGGTCCTCCAGGTCATTACAGCTCACATTCAGTTCTGACAATGAAGATAATCTGAAAAGTAGAAAAAGATCATATATATCTTATATGCTCATGATCCTGAAATTATCCATCATTCACATCCAAATTTTCCCTGCATGCAATTACTGCAAAAACGTATCTTTGTGCTGGGACAGCTTATAATAGAGTAAAACATGTTATAGAGACCATTGACATGAATGATCATCAGTCTTCAGAGACCACTTACGGAGATAAGTTAACTGAAAGATACTAGTAATAAGACCTATTTTTAGAGACCACCTGTCTTGAGAGATCATATTTCCTTGACTGTAGAGATGGTTTTTTGACACAGTTTAAACTGTAAGGTAAAATCTAATCACTAATTTTATAAGTTCTCATTTTTCAAAATTAATTCATCACACAAGACTAAATTTTCCAGACAGGCTATAATCACAAAAAATGGAACATATGATGGTGATAAGAGCATTCAGGAATGCGATACCATTACAGTCCAAATGGGGGAAAATGGCTCCTTTCTAAGAACCTAATGGTGAACATAAAGATTCAGCATTGCAGCAAATCTATGAAAAGGAGGAATTACTCCAATCAGAAGAAAAATTCATCCCTGAGCATTACAGCAAAACTTGCTTTAGTGACAAGCTGTGTATAAAGAACTCCAGGCCTTACAGACGGCTTTTTGCGGACCCAAATCTGCATATTATAAATGCCTCCCCTCTTATAAGTATACTTAAGGGGTTCTCTTTATACAGGATATATGATAATTATGTTGTGAAATTTGATCAACATGTGACCAAGTATTAGAAAATATCTTATAAACTGTTCTGTTCTTCTTACCCTCCAATCGTTGATGGAAGAGATGTCAGGTGATTGTTGTCGATTTTCAGTGTTGTTAGGTTCTCCAGATTACCTGTAATATATAAGAATTTATGTAAATACACAAAACATGCTTTAACAACCATCTTTATATAAAAATCACCTAGTTACAAAGACCATTACTTTGTTTTCCCCAATATTACCATTTGTGTAAAAGTCAACCTCTATATAAAGACCACCTTCCTATAAAGACCATTAACCTTGTGTCCCTAAGGAGATTACTATATAAAGTTTCACTGTACATGTAGTACATATACAATGTTGGCAGTGAGCATGAGTCAGTGCATACAGATGGTCTTTTATGTATAAGTTTGGTGTGTGAAGGATTTAAGGAGTATATCAACTTAATTTTTAACTTGGTTTTATGAAAATGATTGTTAAATTGGATTGATAGGCTTGTTTGTATTGCACTGTACTGTTTTGTTGTTTAACATTCCACTCAAGAAACTTTCACTTATGCAATATAGAGACATCACCAATACCAGTAAAGAAATGTGGCAAATTTGGTCAATGCTTGGCACTCAAATACGGCCAATTTATTGGAGCCGTGAAGGTTCCTTAATGTGCCAATTAACACCTACTGTGAAATGGGATTTCAGTATTTTACTGGTTCAGATGGACATGGAAAGTCAACTATAGCAAGGCACAGATTTGATAGGATTGTTAAAGTTTATTATTTTTGCATTTCTATAATTGAGGGATTACAAACAAATGTGCAGTTCTGTATGAATCCTGATCTGACTATGTCTCATTTACAAAATCAGGGTTTAATAGCATTTTTTTTCAGTAATTTCATGTTATTGTAAAAAAAAAATGCATGTACATGTATATATTAATTTTCAACAATATTCATTTGAGAACAAATATATTCACACATAACAAAGATAAAGGTATATCTAGTCAATGCAAAATGTGTTTTTTTATGGTAGATAACCACAGGTCACCATAAGGTCAAGATGAAAGAGATGTATTATACTCGGGTATTCCATCAAATGATTATTATCATCACAATACTATATCTATCCATTATCAGAGACAATTTTGTCTCTGTGTCCAATGGGGATTGAAGCTTCCATTTAACATAAGACGTGTATTGTAAGCTATATGTCAACAGTTTCCTAATTAGCAAACAATAGACAAGGGAGCAACATGCCAAGTCACCCCTTGTGTATTTCGTTTGTTGATCTTCATGACCCTAAGTTCTAAGCATTATAAGACCAAAATTTGAAGTCCTTCATTCAGCATTTGGTGATATTTCCATACAAGTGAAAGATTCGTGAGCTAGACATACATGAACATGCAATTAAAAGTCATTTTATTCTCAGCAAATAGGTACATGTAAATCTTTTTCAGAGTCACGATTGTTTACAAACAAATATCACCAATTTAAACCTTTACACACCCTTTTAGAAAAGAAAATGTCAGTCAAAAAGGAGAATGAAAAAGTTTTTTTCTGATGCTTTTTAAAATTAATACAGTGGACTTGGTCTATAACGAAGTCAAAGGGGATTGACTTTTGACTTAGATACATGTGTAAATAGTAATTCTTTTCGGAGATTTTATTCCTTTTTGTTATAACATTGAATTTGCTTTAAGCCAATTCGTTATAGACGGACTCTAATGTAACTGCACTTGTAACTCAGGTTTGGATTTAGAATAGATGTACAAAATTGGTAATGAACCTAACTTTATCGTACAAATAAAAATCTGATATCTATACGAGTATATATAATGATAATGAACCTAATTTCAAATGTGGTGCCCTTCAATGCTAAAAGATTTGTGAATTGCCAAATATGCTGGAATCCATAAGTATAAAGAAGCTATCTATACTATATGATATATAGCATTTGTCATTATTCTCTGTCTAAAAATGAAAATTACGAAAACAATACGGTACCAAAGTCAAGCTCAAAATCTGTGGGCCAGTTTTCTGATGTAACATGAACATAAAATTGTCAAAATAAAGTCCGTATAATTCAGCTTAATTGTTGAATTACCATAATTTTGAAAATATCTTTTAAGTAAAACCTTAGTACATTCATTAAATAACTGATATTGGAAAATGTCTCAAAATTGAACTGTTTAGTATTATTTACTTTTAATTTGCCAATAACATCTATTTATTCTGATATATTAATAGGTAAAAAATGTAAAGCGTATGAAAATAGCGGACAAATTTTATCGGTTAAGAGATCGATATTACCTGTTATCATTAATGATAACGATTTGTTTACATGGTAACGAGAGGTCGAATATCGCAGCTCCTACAAAACCCTGGACTCTAGTCTATATTAATGTTTAAATCTTATTATGAACTACTGACAAATAAACTATTAGACAAAAAAAGATGAAAAAAAGTCAGCACTCAATTCAAAGAAAGGTTCACACAGAGAGAAAGAGAAATGATCAATCGATCTTATAATTAGAGGGACTACGATACTTTAATTATACCAAGTTAAGTCTAAAAACTGTGAGAAATTATTGTTAATCTATAAAGTAATTTTATCATTATGGAAGCTTTTAAGAATTTTGAAAAGCTTACTTTGGTAAATTCTACTATTCACATACTCAATATCATCTGCAAAATTATTGCAGTTTTCAAGTTTAACCTTTTGATCATATCACACAGAATAATTTCACTTACTAACAATAGTAGAATACATAACAATAAAATTTTAAGTATGACGTCTTCAATCCTTAATAGGGGAATTACGGTAATTGTATTTATGTACAGGTAGCACTTGGCATATTGAATGAACTTTACAATGAGTTCTCAATAGCATATGTACCATATGGAACTTAAGAATCCCAGAATCAAATAGAAACCTTCGATACCTGTCGAAAATAAAAAAAAAAACGAACAAAACGAGTTCCTACACGAGATGAATTATTGATGACTCAATCCGGTGGTTTAATGTTAGACATAATGACACAATGGGGGCAAAACCTAATGGAAAAAGCACTCAAATTGTTAAAGTGACAGGTAAACCCTCCCTAAAATGTGCAATAGACTTAACCGTAGATGATCTGTATTGATCTCCCAGACAAATAAAAATTGACGTCTCCCGACAGTATGATCCAAAATCAATTTCATGTCCATATTCACTCGGTCAAAAGTTAAGATATTTTATGCTGTATTCTTGACTAAAATAGGTTATTATCCTGTGAAATATAGTCCAGTCTCAATCTGGATCACAATAACCTGGATTCTTCACCTTCTAAACAAAATTTACCAGGAACATAATTTTTCACCTGTATTGGTAATTATAGGTGTTGTTTCAGTAATCTGGATGTTTCATTTATCCAGACAATTTGCTCAAGTATGGGTGTATCTGGACTAACAAGGCTCCACTCTATACTGTGTAATACATTCTGCTTAGATGGAAACTTTGGTGAACAAAAAAATTATTCCTCATACATTTACTGACTGGAAAAAGCACTAATAAATTCTCTATTTATTCTTTTGGCCTAAATGATTCTTTCAAAATTCACTTCAAACACGATTTCAAAAAAATGTATGTTGAACTTGATGAAGGTGGCTGACTTTTCCTCTGTCCTTACTCGAGCGATGATCGTAAATAAAACTTTCATATTTCAAATATCCATTTCTTATGAAAAAAATTTGGACCTTTGACATTCCTCTTGATATTTGACACTGTGTAAAATACAGTATAATCTGTCTGAATAAAAGGACTACCGGTCTTGTGTGGCCTACATGTACAGTGGAACCTCGCCTAAAGACCACCTCGCTTGGGAGGCCACCTCACTAGTCAGACCACTAAAATACATCAAAATTCAGTCTGTTTCTCACTCTTCAGGCATAATTAAACCTCACTTAGGAGACCACCTCACTAATCAGACTACTTTTAGCCAGTCACTTGGGTGGTCTTAATAGCGAGGTTCCACTGTAAATGCATGGTTCCAAAAATGGCTTTTTCATATGTAAATTACCTGAATTAAGAGATCACTTGTCATACATGTATGAGACCCTTTTTGCTCCTTCCCTTGGATGGTCTCTTAAAACATGTTAGACTACAGATGTCAGATTTGTTTGTTGCTATATTGGGACATCTATTCATCACATATACAGTGGAACCTTGCTATTAAGACCACCCCTGTGACTGGCTAAAATTGTTCTGATTAGTGAGGTGGTCCCGTAAGTGAATTGTTCTGTAGGCCAGGTTCCACCTTACATATCATTGTAAATACTTTTTCCAACTTAAAAACATGAAGTATGACATAAGATAATAATGTAGCATAATTTGCTCTGTAATTTGAGTTAAATATCTGTAGTAAGAGTTTATTTTGAGAATATTTTGTGTGGTGTCAGTTTCACTAATTAAAGATGATCTCTTTAAAAATTGGTTTTATTAATCCCATGACCCTTCAGGTTAACATGATCGATATAAATAGAATTTGTGTTTAAACATGCAGTTTTCTTGTTGATTAATTGAATAAGTGAACCAAGGCTTGAAATTAACAAAACAGTGATGTCAGTGTAGGTTTTAATTTTTTCTCTCTTCAAGTTTGTTTATTTCTTGAAATAGACTATAAAAGTGCTGATATTAATTTCAATCACAGGGGGGTACGTCTCCTCGACTTAAAGTTTCAATGAATTTATAAATCCCCTGTCACACTCCACTATGAATAAAACACATTTTAAATAAAAACGTGACAGCGTTTTTCCATTTCTGTGCCATGGCTTTATTTTCCTTGTCGTCTTAGAATATACAGTGCTGTACATTTAAACTATTAATGGAAACACTTTTGGTGTTTATTTTTGGATATGGGGTACAGCTTATGCTAAGCTAATGAAATATTTTAAAGAGAATAAAATAATTGAGAGCTGAGAATGCATATATAATTGAATTATAGTAAATCAATACACTTGTAAAGACCCCAGATGACTAATACACTGCCCTAACATGTTAACACAACCTGAGCACAGTCGTCAAATGTTTGAGCTACTCGCGTACATACTTGATCAATATGTGTAGAATGTGACTGTTGTTCTTCAAGGAGGAAACAAAAATGAGAAAAATGCTCACAAATTCAATGAAAACTTTACTCAGTTCACTTGCTCTATTTAGAGTAAGTCCTAATGAGGTCATCAATTGATATCAATCTGAAATTTTTTTGGTTTATTTTTTAAGTTTCTGGATGCAGTGCAAAGTATAAATGTAATATGACCTCATGTGTTTCGTATGATAATGACATAGCCCTTATCTTTCTATACTAGGTAGATATTTGTTATGGTATTTGGCTGACTTGGTGCCTAACAACTTTCTATTGCGTGTGTTAAAACCCACTGCAACGTTCCAACACTTGCAACCCTCAACAACATCACTTCAAAGAACGTAAAAAGCACTGTTATTCAAGAACGTTAAATTATTTGGAAATTTTTATGTGCATGTACATTTAAACAGAACAAAAAAGAGAAGGATCCAAAATTTGTGTTTTTTATCCTCAAAACATAATGTCATCAATAGTCTACACAATGCAATTAGTACAGAAATGTCAACTATACATTTTATTAAAAAGTAAAGTTTCGTGAAGGTACAATGGTACATGCATGATGTATTAAGGATAAAAATGAACAATACATGTTATTGAAGACAAAAATAAAATTGAAAATGAAATAAGTTAAGCATAAGTGGTAGTAGGGTTATATATAGTTATGTCACAGCCAAGTCCCTAAGAGTACTGGTATGGACTATAATCCGTGTGTATATAAATTAACCTATATAACCTGTATGACCTTTTATGCCTAAGATGGGTCCATAAAAAGTAGATAAAATTACAATGATCTGTGGTATGGACTGTAGTCTATATGATATGGCCTACTGTATCTAACCTAGGTAAATAGGAAATACGGAGACTTACCAACGACCTGTAGTATGTACTGTAGTCTGAACATATAATATGACCTGTTGTGCCTAAACTAAGTCCATAAGAAAAAGATGGACCTATCAACAGCCTGTAGTATGGACTGTAGTCTGTCCGTATAATAACTGCCCGTTAGGCCTAAGCTAGGTCCATAAGACATAGACAGACTTACCAATAGTCTCTGGTACGGACTGTAGTCTGTTTGTTGTCAGATGCAGATCTGCTAGGGAAGAGCAACCTTCAATTTCTGATGGCAGAGACTGAAGACAGTTTGTACAGCCATCCAAAAACATCAGCTGCTTCAAGTTTCCGATCGTCTAAAATTAAATAAGAACATTTATCAGTCAAAAATGTCTTCACCTTAGTATTCAAGAGGATTATGATGCGATAATGGTTATGCATTCTCTGGCATTCTGATTTCATGATTCAGTTTAAACTTTGAGTTTACAAAGATTATTAAACAATTTTTATTGATTTATAGTAATGTCTCTCGTTGGCTCTGATGTCGGCATGCAGAGGTTCTTGCTGTGGTAGTGCCCGGAGAAAACCAACGCGCCAGAGTTGCGGCCACCATACCATCTCACATACTCCCCTGGCAGATTTGAGGATCTCACCCGGGGCACAATGGTGAGAGGTAAGCTGAATAAAAGCAAAGAGTGCTTTTTTTATTTTCAGATACTCATGAGTGTATGGCAGTCTATATCTATACAAGGAGGATGAGGGGGAATTTTTTTTTTTTTTTGGCTATACTACATTTAATACATTGCACAAGTTATCAATTTCTCAGCAATATGATTCCTTAGTCCACATCACCAGGAAATTAGTTAAATATAGATTATAATCAACCATTATATAATCATATCTTCAGTCAATGAAATAACAAAATTTCCCCCAACACAACCTATCCTGGAGAACTTGGGATAACCTTCTCAAACTCATTAGACAACAACTGACATTAGTTCAAATGCATTTGGGAGGTCCAAATATCTGTCTGTAAATGTCTTATAAGTACATAAACTTTGAAGAGCAAGTACATGCGCTATTAAACAGCATTGATTTCATGACAAATGTCAACAATACAATTGAGAAAATATCAATGTATAGGACTCTTATAGGTATAATTGTAATAAATTTGTGAAATTCTTGAAAGGCAAATTATGTTTATCTTTATTAGAGATCAGACGTGAACTTGCGAGCGTGATAAAACACAACAATATAACAATACTTATCCTTATTTGTGGGTACCATGACCCTATCTAAAAGTCAGATTACCGATCTATGTACAATGTACGGCTTAAAAATCAAATGTCGACCACCTAATCTTGTTATGATTCTCTCACATGCCAGTCGACAAAGAAGCAAAAGAATGGGGAAAATTCCAATTAAGCCGTAATTAAACACTCTCTTACTTATAAGCATG
This sequence comes from Pinna nobilis, assembly GCA_016161895.1. Lineage (NCBI taxonomy): Eukaryota > Metazoa > Mollusca > Bivalvia > Pterioida > Pinnidae > Pinna > Pinna nobilis. The sequence continues at coordinate 9,977 of JACSZP010070121.1, forward strand.
CTTACATTATCGCAGATTTCAAAGTAACAAAATAAATACCCGATTCAGTTTTAGTTACATTTAAAATGACAATGTTGGAGACACAAAAGACTTTACACATCTGACCTATTAATTTCAAAACACTGGAATTTATTGATCTGTGCGATAATTCAAGTCTTAAAGTCTTGTTTGTTAGTGACCCTGAGAAGCTCTGATCCCATCTCATCAGGACAGGATCAAATCAAATGAGGCGCGGCAGTCAAAATCTGACTACAGTTCTGCTCCGACTTTGTATAAGCATATCACCATACACGAGTATATATACGCTATCTATACATCTGGAGATGAATGACATGGTAGGGTATAACACCACTTAATATGGCTATGTATTGAATATGGTTAACATTGATCGGTGTTAGCATTGTCTGCAAAAATTCTTCAAATACTTGAACGATTTGCCATGAAAAGTCCAGTATGTAACATTTTTTGGCACAATGAAGACAATTGGCAACAGTCAGCTATTCTATCATTAAGTCTATATATATAACTGGTATCATTTTAGGTATCAAAAAACACAAAAAATATCGGAGGTATGCCAATTGTAATTTGTACTTCTTAAACTCTGATAACTAACGAAATTTAGACTAGATCATTGAGCAATGTTGAAGAAGTTTGAATTGGAGCCATCTGTAGAACTGTATATTCATTGTTGAATTGTCTAAACTGGCATTAGTTTTGCATTCATGGGAAAAACACAAAACAGAAGTCAAACTTTATGCTTCCAAGACAGCCATGACTCCACCAAAGTAAAAAGAAGTATCACAGGTCTAGATATCGTTTCAATCCTGACTAGCATAATGCTACATGTAATAAATGTCATGTTCAAAGCATCAAACACACAAAGACATGAAATCCCATTGGGCAAGTTGTCAATGCATTGTCTTTCAGATCACAAAGATTCTCACCTTTGGGTTGTATACACCTGAGTATATTGTTGTAACGTCTCAGTCAAGAATCTTTCACTTACATGGCGATGTCACCAATTGCCATGGAAGAGATACAAACTTAGTCTATGCTAAGCACTAATGGTCAGTGAGCAGTGACATACATTGTATCCTTGTTGTGGCAAAACCTTCCATGACACAAGGACTCAGTTTCTATTGTCTCATCTTGAGGTTAGGAAAAGATAACAATCTGCACCAAGTGGACTTGAACCCATCACATTCACAATCAGAGGTTACACATGTTACCACAACCGCTCTGAAGTATATAATAACCAGTGTTTCTCATTTACCAGTAAAAGATGGATGCCACAATATGACTGAAAAATTGCCAAATGTGGTGTAAAAAATCAATGTGCTCCTTATCAATGATGTGTGACATGAAGATCTTGAAAAAAACCATTGATTGAGAGCTCAAACCCCTGACCTTTATCAATGACTAATCACATAAAATACAGTAAAACCTGCTTTAGCAACCACCTGCTTATTGAGACTATCTGGCAGCAAAGCCCCTTTTTTGCTGTCCCAAAGAGTAATATTTGTGTACAAGTCAACCTCTATACAAAGACCAGTTTTCTTGTGTCCCCGAAAGGGGACATTATATACAAGTTTCACTGTAATAGGGTTTCAGCTACCAATAGGGTTTCATTAGATTTTTGTGAAAAATGAGGCAGAGAAAAGTAGCACACTGAGGATAGATTTTTAAATAGATTGGCCATTTGAGGTATGGTATGGTATTATTGTTTAACGTCCAACTCAAGAATATTTCACTCATATGCAGACGTCACCGTGTGCCTGTGAAGGGCTACAAATTTTGCCTATACTCTGCACTGCTGGCCATATACATGTAGCAGGGAGGGTTCCCTAACCTGCAAACACCTACTTTGACATGGGGCCTTGGTTTTTACTGTCTCATCCAAAGGACAGGGACGGCCAACCGCGGAGTGATGCTGAAGCGGCTCGAACCTGGAACTTTTGATATGTTGGCCATTTAAGTAACAACAACTAGTCCTTGATTGTTTTTTTTTCTATAGGATAAGGTTTTACTTACTGGTGTTATAGTAGCTATCTGATTGTGGTCACACCATAGTTCCAGTAAGCCTGTGAGATTACCCACAACATCAGGCTGTAATGAAAAACATAAAGTAAAGGATGAAAACAGCTGTCAAACTCTAGAAGAAAAATAGAAATTGCTAATTCATGAAAAAATGTACTATAATGGTATCTTTTTTTATTTTGTGAAAAAGCCTAATGTGTCCTTCAGAGAAAGATAAAAAAAAAGATAGCACAAATATAGTGAGGTAAGGTACATGTATTGAAAACCTTTCATTCATTTATGTATATGTATCTGATGTGGCTTTACTGTATACATGGTAAATTTCTCTCCTGCTTCGCCTTCCTTATCTTTTTCACATGAAAATCTAAAACATCTTTAAAATGCCATCATCTTTTCTGACACGGAACTCCCGTTTTTTCTGCTTCATCAAAGGGGAGGTAAAGCCAGTTGCCTCCAAAAGACTCAAACCCATGACCTCATGATCTAGAGTTGAGCACACTACCACTGTGCCACAAAGGTTCTGTTGCCAAATTGATGACAGATACGATCAACAAGTCATGAAATATCACTATCTATATGATGATCACCAAGCTTTAAATATTTGAACTACAAACAACAATTTAACAATAAATAGCACCTACCAGTTCTGTGAACTCATTATGTCCGATATCTAATCTCTCAAGGTCTGTAAGCCTGGCAAACGACTTTGGTAAAGTCTTCAAATGATTCTCTCGTATCTCTAAGATCTTCAGCTTTGACAGCCTGGGTTGTGAAAGGAAATCGGGAGAAATTAATCAAAATTTCAAATATATCACGCTACTCTGGATAAATTCTTTTGAAAAGTTCTTTTGTGCAATGTATTGATATACATTGTATTGCCAAATTTCTGATATGATCTAAACCTAACCAGAGATCCAATGATCTTGTCGCTCTACTGGTACATATATGGATAAATGAAGAATAATAAA
>JACSZP010070160.1:0-10509 GCA_016161895.1 Pinna nobilis
GCATTAGGCAAGTCTCAACTCATCAGTATAAACCTAGCATTAGGCAAGTATAAACCTAGCATTAGGCAAGTCTCAACTCATCAGTATAAACCTAGCATTAGGCAAGTATAAACCTAGCATTAGGCAAGTCTCAACTCATCAGTATAAACCTAGCATTAGGCAAGTGTAAACCTAGCATTAGGCAAGTCTCAACTCATCAGTATAAATTTAGCATTAGGAGTTAAACACTGCAGCAGCAACAAGAATTTACAAAATCCGAGCACTTCATCGTCTGAAATTCAAAACTTTGTAAAAGAAAATTCCTGCTCCTCATCAAACATTCATCTTTCTTTATTGATTCGGCAAAGCAGTTACTTAGTAGGAATTGAAAAAGGATAAATGTACATTAAATGTTGTAAATAATGTATGTTTATATAGTGTCTACATACATGTAGCTTTAGAACTTACATGTACATTACACAAATTATGAATTGCTTTTTATTTTTGTTTTATACTTTATGGCTAGCACTTAGACAGAACATTAGTAAAAACCCTCCATTCTGGGAAATGAAATAAAAAAATTGTTGTCTCAGCAGAAATGACATTTTTGAGTTTGCAGTAAATTGGACACTTTTATTTATGGAATATCTGCTCCACCACTGAACACTGGATGCCACCATGGGACAAGAAGATTATTTAGTGTGATGTTAAACAATACAAAAATAAACTCTGCTGTAAAATAATTGTGATGAAAAATTGTGATAGTGTGAATAGTTCAAGTTGTGTGCTACAAGGTAGAAATTGTATTTGTTTTATTTTGTGATATGTTGTGGTGTATATTTCCTTGGAAACATTACATTTGCACTACTTAACAGATAGTTAGCCAATCAGCAACAAGTAATAATAAGGCCCAGCATTGGCCTGGTGGTGATTACATGTACCTCGACTATGGAAGGGCTCAGGTTTAAATCTTTGATTTTACAAAATTAAATTGTTATTTGTTGTTGTTGCGTTGTTGTTTAACGTCCTACTCAAGAATATTTCACTCATATGGAGACGTCACGGTGTGCCAGTGAAGGGCGACAAATTTTGTCTGTGCTCGGCACTGCTGACCGTAGAGCAGGGAGGGTTCTTTAATGTGCCAACAGCTACTGTGACACGGGACCTCGGTTTTTACTGTCTCATCCGAAAGACAAGGACGGCAAACCGCGGAGTGGCGCTGGAGGAATCGAACACTGGACCCCTAGGCTCGAAGTCGAACACGCTAACCACTCACCCACGGAGGCCAAATTGTTATTCAAGCCATACTAAGAGCTAAGCATTTGAAGCAAATGTTACAGGTCTTAACATGATCCTAGAAATAAAGATAGGTGTTAGCACAGTACTCACTGTTCAGAGCCTAATGTTAATGTCAAGAGTGGGCCTTAGTTTTAAGCCCTTCACCTTCCATATGTTTGAATGTGGTTCTTAGGTCCAGGATTGACTCAGAAAATAATGTGTCTCATTGCATAGGGTCAGGTCCTTAGCAGAAGTTAAAGCCTCTGCAACCTATGTCAGCTTGGTGCTGCCATAGTATAGTGGAAATCATGTTTAAATTGGTATAAAACAATAATTCTACAACAAGAACTGATTTTTAGGAATAAGGGAATATCAAGGTATTTATATGTCAAAGCTTTGCTGCAATGAAGACAATAGCCCCCTGAACATTTTAGAAACAGTGTAATTTCAAGATATCACATGGATCTCTGTTGCTAGTATTTTAATATTTGACTTTATCATACGTATTATACCTGGTAGAAAATAAAAAAGACTTGTAAGAACATTTTGCAAAAAAGATGACAAGTTTTCCATGGATTATTTCCTGGACATGGTCATATCTAATATGTTTCTGCTTTATTGCTCTGGGAGATATCTCTTTAACGTGAGAAATAGTTATTAAGGAATCGGAAGATATAAATACCCATTTGTCGTCCCATGTTATATCAGTCTAACATGAGTAGAAGCAAATTTTTACTGCAGAAAGGTGATATTTTTATATTTATTTCATTTCTAGTATAATTTTTACATGAGATTTATAGATAACCAAGACATCTAAGAAGTAAATCTAATATTTTAGCCGGAGATGTAGAAATTAAATATTGATTTGATCGGAATATTGCAGACATTTTCTACTCAGTTTAGTTAAGTAACGGAGAGATTGTGTGAAATTAAACTTCACTTATGAGCAATATATCTTCTATGGATGTCTGAGGTTGAGTGCCAGACACTGTCCCAGTGCTTCATTTATTTGATTGTTGTGATACAGTTAAACCTGTCTTGAGAGACCATCCCTGTAGCCATGGTAACTTCTTTCAGTAAAGGTTCCTCAAGAGAGTTTTTTTTAAGTATTATCCATAATCTTCTGCACTTTACCTCTTGTGTTCTTTCATGACAATGATTTCTGGAGACAGGTTCCATATGGTTTGTTTCTACTTTCCACAATATTTCTGTATAATAGCTGGTATCAGCATCAAAATTTACCTGTGCTAAGAACCTACCTCTGATGTAGAGAAATTAGTATAGTTTTAATATTAGTAACCCCTGAATGGCTGTAATGCCTAAGTATTGACCAAAATTGGAAGCTCATCACAGGCGTTTAGTAAGATCTCCATATTAGTAAAACGTTCTTGAATTGGATGTAAAACAACAGTCAAACAGTCAAATCTGAAGTTTTAGGGCCTTGAGTCTAAGATAATGTTATTACCCAAGTGTGGCAACAATCAGCACCCATGATTTCAGGCTTACTGAATGTAAATATTTAATTTTAAATAGTCTTTGTAGAAGGAATATTGATTTAACCAAAAATAAATACACCATCAATTTTGCAGTAAAACAATAATAATACATTCAGCTACTAAGATTGTGCATTTTCAGCAGATATGGAATCGGCACATTATTTGATTTATCTTTGTTGTAAGAGACCAATTGATCTTCTGACACCCAGGATCTTCATCAGAATTGCACTTGCCAGATAATTGTGCTGAAAGACTCTGTATGGATGGACCATAAAAGCCTTTAAAAAGTAAAAATCTAAACCGTATTGTGTCAGCTAAAAATCAAGAGATTTTCTGTAGACAGACCAAATTGATGAAATTGATTTAAGTAGTTAATGGAACAAAATTTCTTCTCCTTTTCTTGATTTTTATTTGGAGATTCGATTGTCATGAATTACATCAAATTATTGCGAGTTTTCGTTCATTTAAATGCAGTAAACAGATCACTGGAGTGCATTTTTCATGCAGAACTGAGGCTATTCTTGAACATATCAAGATGAATTACGTTGGATCACGGAGACGAAGCTCTTTATTTTCCTTCCTTCTTCAGAAGCGATGATTAATTGTTGTATACTAACACCGTCAACCACCTCTTCAGTAGTTGTTAGCTCTCTCTCTATCATTAATGAAAAAGTCCATTTTTCAATTAGATTTAACAGAACTTGAATGATTGGTTGACAATAGTGTACATCTAGGTCCCAAAGTTGTTTTTCTTCATTCAGAAAAGGGCAATTTACTTTAAGATACTTTCTTTAGATACTGTTCAATTTTCTTTATGTCTCTAATTTTCAACTTTGCAAAAATAGCAATCTTTAGCGCAACCTTCACTAGTAGATACATGTAACAGCTAGAAGTCAATTTCCTCTCCTCATAGTATAATTCTTTCAATTTGGTATTTCAAGGACTAACCTTCATATCCATTTGAATTGAGCTTTAAGAAAATTGATGAACAAATTTATCAATTGAGTTAATGAAGTTGATCCACACTTTGTTATCAGCTGTTATGAGTTTTTTCTGTTCATTGAATCATAAATAAATAACACCTGCATCATTACTAGTTTATATAGAAAACTCTCTCTCTCTCTCTCTCTCTCTCTCTCTCTCTCTCTCTCTCTTTCTCTCTCTCTCTCTCATATCATCAGTTATACAATTTTTTCTTAATGCTTTTCAAACAAAAAATAAGCACTATTTGGTATTTGAAAAAATAGTGAATATTTATATCAAATAATTGCCTTCTCTTTGAATATTTACCTTTTAATAATATTGCAAATGTTACTTTATGTAGATGATATAACAGATAATTACAGATAAACAAATAACGCTTTTTTTCCCAAGAAAGACAACTCTAACATTATGTAATAAATCAATTAGCTTCACATCTCCACAGAGCCATAAATTCAGTTTTTCTGCTTTTTTTAGACATTGGGTGGGATACAAAGAGGCAATGATTTGATATATATTTGATTTAATCAGCAAAGTCTATTCTTATAACCTTTATTCTGTTTGAAAGTGACAATAATAGATTTTCCGTGAGAGAAGTGACTCCGTGTTGATATTATGTATGCATGAGATCTATAGCTTTTACTTATACCTTTACCTACAAATGCTAGCGGAGTTTCTTTTTTCCGTATTCCTTGTTTGTGTCAGAATCATATTCATCTTTGATCTGACATCAGTTTCACTGATATCGGCTTCGCCTGCAGTCAGAAAAGAACTAAACCTGACCATAACATATGATATACTGTTGTAAAAAAAAACAACAGACAATCAGTTTGACCAAATGAAACTTTAGGTGGCTAGAATTACACGATGGTGTAATGAGTGGTTGATGTTCTGGGATTCATCTAATATCAAAGCAAGTACCTAGTGAATGAAGGAAATATAACATTAACAGGCAATTTCATCTAACGTTTTTTCGGAGTTTAATACCAAGGCAATTTGATCTAGCAGTTCTGATTTCTATGTGTTATCTGGGAGAATGATTTACACGATAAGAGATATTGTCGTTTAAGATACATTCGGTGATTCTTATGAGAGGATATTGATAATTTGTCATAACTTAAGATTGAAATGGTGATAACGATACTGAACTCTTGACAAATTTCATTGATTTCCGTTGGAGACAGATCCATTTTGCGAGGATATCAGATATTTGAATTTTCATGAATTGGAGAAAAATGTTCAAGTTATTTAGGAAAACCAAGAAGGCTTGCAACAAATTAATTTTGTGTGTCAAGCTACCACCCCTTAAGAGACGAAAAAATAAGGTAAGCGATAAGATGTTTTGTTGATCAGTTCCTGACCTGAAGCAGAAAAGCTGTTATTTTCATTTGATTTTTGAGTTTATGATATTTGAGAATATTAAGATAATGTGCATTATTTGTCAGCTAAATTGAAAACCATGATATACAAAAAATAATTAATAGTAAACTTGTTTAGGTTTAAATGAAATCTTTTAAAATGGTAAAATAAAAAAAATATTTTCATAAAAAAGTAAACTTTTTATGCAAATTTACAGCTATGCAACTTTATATAAGCAAACTCAAAGATGAAATAAGACTGCACTGTTTTAAAATGAACCCATCTGTTAAATATTTTATAGTAAAAGTTCTAAGAATGGAATTGTCTTGATTTTGAATTAAATTAAGTTCAACTTAGGTCCAGTTTAGAGATTTTTCTATTGATGCAGGAAGAGATTCCTACAGTTTGGGGTAAACTGGACAAAGTCCAAGATTAGAATTGATAAAATGTCTGTAAACCTTTCTGACAATGTTATTTATGTTTGGATTGTGGGTCTTAAAGTTCTTTTTACTAGAAAATCATGTTCTCCCATTCATATTTTTTATCATTTAATGGACCTATCATTCTGAGTAAGCAAGAAAACAGGTTAACAAGAGAGATGCATATGAAATTCTTTATGCAAATATTATTGAACAGTAGATAGCTGTGGACATAATTGTAAAACAATTGAATGAAATCATTCAATGAGGTCCTCTTAATATTAGCTATGTATCGATTTGTCTACATGCTGTTGAATTTTGGTGGGATTGTTGCTTCATTTCTTACCGTTTTTATAGGCCAAACGCAAATCTTACTATATCCTCCAGTAAGCAGATAATGGCATTCAGTTTTACTGCATTAGATAAAAATGTCAATCAAAGCATGATAAAATAACTCCAGATGTAATAACTCTTACCTTGTGTGCTTATACATTGTCTGATAATCACAGTCATGGACCAGCATCCATAAACAATTGTAGGTTTGCTGTAACAAGACTGACTCACTCAAAAACTCCATAGCTCAATATATTCTTATACCATCCAAGAAATATTTTTATGCCCCTGCCATAAAATGGCCTGGAGCATAAAGTGTTGCACCAGTCTGTCATTCCATCATTCCGTCTGTCCCAATATTTTGTCTTCGCAACACCTTTAAACATTTTGGAGGATTTCAATGAAACATGGTGCAATAAATGATCACAACATATATACATATGGGAAGGGGAGGGCTGTTCACAATTTATTACAGGAGTTATAGCCTCTTGACTTGCACTTTTTATGTGTAATGCAGTATCATTGTTTCTTTGTTATTGCTGCATTAACTTGCCAGTGTTGAAATGTTTTACTTTTGATATTCTCAGTTATACAGCAATGCACTATATCTTGTTTTCTTTTCTTATAATGGCTGGCATGACTGTTTTTTAGCTTGCCAAGAGGAAATTCTAAAGAGATAGTGGCATATGCCCAGCATCATTGTCATTAGTGGCATCCATAAACAAAACTTTTACCAGGTTCATAAGTTTGTACTGTATAAGATATAGCTTTGAAATTGTACATGGATTTCACATGAGTAGGGCTTTTATTTAGGGCCATGACTTATTGTTGACATTGACCTTGGCCTTTGACTTTGAATCTATTATCTGTATATTATATCGTAAGTTATGTTGTTCCCTAAAAAGGCCGGTCTGTTTTGTCCTAAGATGAGATGATGAAATCAGAGGATCAATGATTTGCTTGGAGTAAAATATCCCTGACTGCGAAAAATAAGCTACTGGCAGTAGTGTTGTCTGTAAACAGATGGACAAAATGACAGTGGTGTTGTCTATAGACATGGGGACAACAGTGTTGTCTATATACAGATAGACATGGTGATAGCAATGTGGTCAATAGACAAAATGACAGCAATGCTCTCTATATACAGATAGACATGGTGATAAGTGTTGTCTATATACAGATAAACACAGTGATAGCAGTGTGGTCATTAGACAAAATGACAGCAATGCTCTCTATAGACAGATAGACATTTTGATGACAGCGTTGTTTATAGACAGACATTTTGACAGCAGTGTTGGCTGTGTTGCTGGCAAAGTGATAGCAGTGATGTCTGTAGACAGATAGACATGGTGGCAATATAGACATGACAATAGCATTATCTATGGACAGATAGACATGGTGACAGAAGTGTTGTCTATAGTCAGATAGACATGGTGACAGTATAAAAACTTTGTCTATTTTGAAAACATTACTCCACTTTTAGTTATAGATATTTATTGATATTAGTCAATGCCTACAATATATACTAATATTTGATACTGAAATTTAGAAAGAATTTATACATTTATTTTGATTCAACCTTAAGAGTTATTCCCCTTATTTCAATAATCAATATCAGGCAATACTAATAATATAGCACCTGAAATATTACCCTTCTACATAAACAGATAGATATGGTGACAGCAGCATTGTTTATAGGCAGATATACATGGTGACAGAAGTGTTGTCTATAGTCAGATAGATATGGTGACAGTATAAACAGACAGACATGGTGACAGTATAAACAGATAGACATGGTGACAGAAGTGTTGTCTACAGACAGATAGACATGGTGACAGCAGTATTGTTTATAAACTGATAGACATGGTGACAGCAGCATTATTTATAGGCAGATATACATGGTTACAGAGTGTTCCTCTTTGCATTTTTATTTGCTTTCTGGGATAGAGACAGGAAGTTAAGATCAACAGAAATGTTATTGTTGGGAGAAGATAAGTTTATAATTCNNAAAAATTGTTGAGATGAAACAGAAATGTTAGTTCCATTAGAGATGAAGGTGCATGTGCTTTGAAGGAGGTCTTTATAGCTAGCTGTATTTCCTCTTCTTTATGTTCAATTGGAGGTTGTTCAATATACAAGAAAATAACATTGACTGGTCACTGACTGGCCACTGCTTACTTGGTACATGGAGATGGAGTGATAAAACACAAGTATTCAAAATGTAGCCAAAATTTTCTTTCACCTGGGAGATAATTTTTCAATGGCAGAAATATATTTTTTTCACATATTAAGATTCTTGCTTACAATTGAAACCTTTTACATGACATGCGAAATGTAATAATAATGATACAATGAGTAGCAGAGATATTATTGAGTTTATTTATCCTTAGAATTTACGATTTTTAGGAGCTAGCAGGTTTTTTGTCTCACTAATAAATCTGTCTTTTTGTCCGTGAGAGGTAGAAAATAGCTTGAAATACTTAGAACTTTTATGTTAACAAAATAACGTTCTCCCTTCTATTAGCCTAAATGATGTCCACAGTTTTCAAATTATGAAGGATGACCTTGATATGTCAAATGTTGTTTTCTTATTACATGATCTACTTCTTGGTACCAACTGTTGACCTTGTCACCTTGACCTTGATATGAAACATGTGAAAAAGAACCTCTTAGTTTGGTGTTAGTGGAGGACATGTGTGTTTGTTGTATGGCAAAAGGAGGCAACAACCTTTCATAAACACATTTTTTCCTTGCTACAAAAGTGTTTTAATTTTTCTTTGTTGCAGAACTATTTGACTTTATGAAGTTGACCATTAAACAGCCTCTTAAAAACTTGAACATCTAGCAGCATAGCTTTACTCAAACTCATTGTTATGCCCTTGTAACCAAAGTATTTGGACATAAAGTTAATTTGGTCTATGCATTTGTCTGCCTTTTTGTCAACAAGAACTTCGACATTGGACATAACTTTGGTAAATAAGAGGCCTTTCATAATTCACATGTGTATTCCTCATGACAAGACTTCTGACCTATTGACCTGGACTTTGAGTAGTTTGACCTAACATTGAGAAGCATTAACCTTTAGTACCAGTACATTGCTGTTGTACCTGAATTTGTGTGTTCCACAAAGACGTCTTGTTTTCTTTTCATTATTGTGGACTTGTATGGTGTTCAATTAACCTTGGATCAGTCTTTCATTTCCCTGTGTAGTATTTATCGCTGTCTAATTCCATTTTTTTCTCCAGCAAGAAAAATGTAACGATCACTCTGATTATAGTAATTAGTTCCCAGCCATTCTCTAGATAGCCATATCTCATTGTTAATTCCAGTCTTCTCCCACTTTTGTACCATTCTTACGTAATGATGCACACTTTTGTCTATCAGATTTGTTAGTCTTGCTCTTTGATTTCCCCTTTATCTCTGAGCTAAGTCAGGGTGTTATCTGCCATGACATTTAAACTCCCAGTGTTTTGTCAATAGAAAAAAAACTTGTGTATGGACCTGAAAGTTATGTTCTACAGGCATGCTTCATATCAATTCTTGTAGCTGTAGAAAAGGTTGGGTTAATGGAATTTTCGCAAAAGTAAATATTAATGATAACTTTTACAGTGATGGACAGTTAAGTATTGTGACTCCAATTTTTTTTTTTTTTTTTTTTTGTGATAATTTTATTTCCACATATTTACACCAGAGCATTTGCTTGTAAAAGCAAAAGTTCTCATTATACTGACCTAATATTAGCATGTATCAGTTATGACATAAACTATCACTTTAACATTCAAATGCCCTAATTGCAAATTTTTGCATATTAACTTATTTGCCAAAATAAAGTTCATCAAAAATTTCTTGAATTACAGTAAGCATAATATGAGTAACTATGCATTTAATCCTGTCTGGAAAAAACACTGTCCATCTGTCTTACAAGAATACTTCAAGTAAAACAACATCCAAATAATTTATTGAACAAAGCCTGTGGTAATTAACTACCTTTCCATTACAAAAAGAGTGGTCTCCAAAGACCTGCTTCAATAAATTACTGATCTGATACTCTTAATTCTAAAAGCACCTGCTCTAAAGTGTAGATATGAAGATTTCCTTAATCATGTGCAGTGGAACCTCATTAATCCAAACATCTTCCGTGGCCGAGTGGTTAGCGTGTTCGACTTTGAATCAAAGGGTCCGGGGTTCGAATCCGTGCAGCGCCACTCTGTGGTTGGCTGTCCCTGTCTTTCGGATGAGACAGTAAAAACCGAGATCCTGTGTCACATTAGGTGTTGGCATGTTAAAGAACCCTCCCTGCTCTATGGCCATAAGTGCCGAGCATAGGCAAAAGTTGTCGCCCTTCACTGGCACACAGTGACGTCTCCATATGAGTGAAATATTCTTAAGTGGGACATTGAACAACAATACAACAACACAACATTTATCCAAACATTTACGTTCTCTAGCAAATTTTCCGGATAAATGAAGCGTCCAGATTACGGAAAGGTACATTTTATGATGTCCAATGCAACTCGAAGATTTCATTCCTTGGAAATATCGTCCAGAAGGTGAAGCATCCGAATTATTGCTGTCTGGATTATTGAGCACTGTAAATAGATGCACTAAATGACATGAGAATTCCTGTTTGGAATGAATAGTTCAATAGTGGATACTTCTGAAGG
>JACSZP010070162.1:0-10148 GCA_016161895.1 Pinna nobilis
ATTCTTGTATTCGAAAATGTGTGACACGACGGGTGCCACGCGTGGAGCGAGAGTTGCTTAGCCCTCCAGGGCACCTGAGCTCACCCCGGCTTTTAGCTGGATTCGTGTTAGACTATTTTTAGTTATAAGTGTATTTGTGTATTTCTGTTTNNATTCTATTTGGAATGCCCCTTGGTATCTTCTATTTCACCCATTTTATCTGATTAACATTCAATTTCTAGTAAGGTCTAGTAAAAGATTTTTATTTTCGGATTCTAAAGAAGCGGATATAGAACATTAATTGATTAGGACCTCTCTTTTTGTACTATTTGGTCTTAAGATACATTTCCTGTGGTTAGGTAGAATAATATCCGGCGTGCTTAATACTATCTTTAGTTCGTTTTCACACACTGATTACTCATTTTTAATCAAGATATAGGACTCAAGTCTATTGTTACCGGTCAACAGAGGATCCTACTCTTCCTAGGCACCTGATCCCGACTCTGGTGTGTCCAGGGACGGGCCCACGTTTGTCAAACTCTTAACTTTATATTCCTTAAAAGAACTGTCAGATCAATAATTGTTCATTTTATATACCTTCTCATTTTACAGAGCGTCATTTCACATACCAACTAAATGACGACATACATGCACTTGATTCCTAGATTTTCTCCTTTAGTGATATTTTCAAGTAGGTTCATTAAGTTCCATTACTTAATGTCTCTAACAGCATTCAATGTGCAATTGCCTCTCGGTTTTGCAGAGTTTATAATGACTGCCTAGTTGACTGACGGTGTCAATTGAGAATTGCACCTATTGTCTGTAGAATTTTTGTTACTGAAAGTAATGTGGATCTCTTATTGACATCGGTGATTCTGTTGACATTGTTATTTATACATAAATAGCTGATTCCATCGGAAATTGTGTAATATCCCCCAATACTCAGTTAGATTTTAAATACTTCTATGTCGGTGCGAATTACTTAAACACTCCTTTGTCTCAAAATAAATTTTCTCTTTTTGTTTAAATAAATCTTTTTTGTAATTTTGATACTTTAATATGTGATACCGTTTGGAGTAGCACCATATTAATCATTTTTAAGTAAAGTAAGCACACTTCACAACACCCGCAATGAACGCTGCACTTAGAACATTAATGAATGTATTTATATATCCTATGGTTTCGCTACTCTTACACCTCAACAGCAAACATTAGCATTACCGATTTTGCGATGTGTTATTTGCGATGAAGCAAAGTGTTAATGACGAAGGCTCCATTCGACACCCATATCGCTGCGCAATTTGTATGTTCGTTTGTTGTTTATTAGTAGGTATTTATATACTATTTGATCTTTAATAGCACCATAGAAATGTTGAGAGGGATTGATCTATATATAAAGGCTAAAACCGACATACCGTTCATAGAAACATTTCAGGAATCTATAACTTACGTCACGTGCTTTCAGATCCTGTATAATGGTATTTGAAGTGAATCCCACAGTGAAATTCTTCAGAAAAAATTCATTGTTACGATTTCACTGAACCTTTTTGTTTGACGATATATTATATTTGTGAAATTTCACCAAGATATAATGTTCGGTTACTATATTTCTGTATTAAAACCGATTATTGAATTTAAAAAATAGTTGAACAACTGGTCCCATTTGTTTATATAAATACGTCTGAGATATTGAATTAGCTAAGATTTTGACCCTTATATTAATGATGCTATTTTCTCAATTAAATCTGAATAAAAAGATCGAGTGTGTAAATCAAATTTTCTACTAATGCATCGGACTTTAAAATGAACCCTAACTATGCGTCAACAGTAACTCTCCACTGCAAATCATCGTTTCAGATTTTACAAGAAATACTGATATCGATAAAACCAATTAAATGAATACAATTCACAGATGTACTTTTACTATGATTGCTATATTTATCAAACCTGTCATTAATTGAAATTGTGTCTTCATATTTATTATGGCGGCTGATGAGATTTTTAGTCGATTCTCATCTTATTAAATGACACATTGCGCAGTTAACAATACATGTAATGATATTCAACACCGTTGCATGTTCATTTATCACTGATTTAAAATTGAAATTGGGGATGGACTCGTAACGGTGTTAGGGTGTTACTAGAAGAGGCTAATAAATTGGCCAAGCATTGCAATGGAAATACAGTCTAACCTGTCTTAAAAGACATGGACGGGATATATGGCAGGTGGTTTCTTAATTCATATAATTTATATAGGTAAACCGAACATGAGGAAGCGCACAATTTGGTAACATAATGCTGGTAGTCCTTTAATACGGTGGGTCACCAAGACATGATAGACTGTTACATCAGTACTAAGTATTGTGTTAGCAATACTATCCAGTTGCATTGGTGATGATGAAGGAAGTGCCGTTTCATAATGTAGCGAATTTCTCATATCTGCAATTTATCTATGTGTCATCGTTAATATACCTCAGTCTTTGACCGAATTATTAATCGAATTCTAACACATCTGTGCTTACACTATGAAAAGTTTGTCATGACATGTAAAACACTTTATTGCTTAGTTCACCATCAAAGCACTTAATAAAAGTCATGACAATACACGGCTTTTACTATAATGTGTTACTGGCCGCGTGTTTTGTAATATACATCAAAGTGGCGTAGTTATATTGAGCAACAAACTAGACACAATTCTTCTATATTATAATATCATTGTATGTGGTCCAGGGCCTTTCCGGGGGATGAGAGACATTCTTTGGTATAGGTACGTGCTGTTTCTGAAATGATACGTACTTCTGTTGCAAATCATTTATATTGTATTCAAAAGATGTTTCAAAAAGGTTAAAACATAACAATAACTTCAAATCCACATATGAGACACCTAGAATTTTCCATCGATAATTATAGACCAAAGCGGCAATGGACCCGTAAGGATTTTTAAATGATTATTTGAATACATGTATATATTTTCTTACATTAAAAAGATTAGCGGTACAAATTTGCTCACACATTTTTTCTAAACTACTTTCTATTTTGATATCAGGTGATGTTTACAAGAACATATCAATAAACAAAAAACAAGAAAAAAAATCGGAACCCAGGGAATATTCATTATGAATTTTTTATTCATTTTACATTCATAGATGAAAAGCTCGTTATCAATATTGACAGCTGGGAATTAGCTCAGATTTGTGTGATCAAAGTATGCCGGTCCCTTGATAACCAGATTTTACATATTATCTATAAACATAAGGGTTACGTTATTAATTCAGATTTGTTCTACAGAAATCCGTTCCTTTCCTGTTATTTCGTCTCTACATATATATAATTTGAAAGCTAATTTTTATTTTCTACATCTTATTAATTATAGAAACAATTTAAAAAAAAAATTAAAATTCGTAAAAGAGAGAGAGCTGAAAAAGAGATATAAATGATAGGAAAGAAAAATGAAAAAAAACATCAGAAAAAGAAAATTCCCTAAATGGCCTGGCTATGTACATGTATTTATATGGTTGTAACAGTATAAACATCATGCTATCTGTGAGTGATGTTTATGTGTGTAATCTGTCCTCATATGAACCGACGGCCGATTCAAGTATTCGTCTATAATTTATCGTTTTTTCTGGTGAAAGATAGACAATAAACAAACAGATGATAATGTGCACATTTTTCAACTTAAAAATATATAATTCGACCTGCAAGGATGTTGATTAGAGCACTTCCACAGTGTCTCTTTCTAATTAGTTAGTTCTTGATTGATTAGTTGCCATCCTAGCTTGACATTTTACGGAACTCGAGAGTTTTTTAAGAAGCAACTTGTGTAGCATACATACGCGAGGCAGTGCTTCATACCAGGTATCTAGTTCCATCCTGTTTATGTGTATTTCTCATTTAGACTTTATTTTTTGTTTTCAAAATATATCACAGGTACTTGGATTTTTTTGTATATCTTGGCTGTTATTACTTTATTTCATTGGTCGCTGTCCTTTTCACTCAGAACTAGTTTTTATCTTTTTCTTTCACTTTTCCAAAGGCCAACGTGGCAGGCAAATTATTTGCGAAGTTAATCACAAGCTAATCACCACTGGTTCATGTCTGGTTTTGGCCAAATCTACCAGAGAAAGTTTTCCAGTGTGATGCTAATAAGTCAGTATCGTCCCAAGTACACCGGGAACCGGGGTTTCTCTATCACTGCTCAAAACGGAAAACCACCATATGACGGAGATTATTCGCGTTTGACGTAAAACAATATAAAAAACATTCAAATCACGTGCATTCCAGGAAAGCACTGGAAAATCTATGTGTTTGATTTAGAGTAGGACAAGGGCTTTAAAACGTTTCAAACGTCATTGATTCTTGTGGATCAGACCAAAGCAGGCTTTATAGTACTCCAGAGAGAGCAATGTTAGATCAATTTTTCAACTCAGCTAAAAAATAGTGTCTCAGGGTGTCGCTTTTATATAGTTTGAAGTATAAATTGTATTTACCAAGAAACTTGTGTGAAATGTATATGGTCTAAGAGTTTCTCAAAATGCCCCCCGGGGACCGTATAAAAACCGTTCTCGGTCGATTTTTTGTTGGGTTCAAATAATTTATTGGACGTTTTGTTGCAAAATTTCATTACAAGCAAAAATGATAAAGACCAGGTCAAATTACTAAACATCAATTTTGGTATAGTTTCCACAACACAAATTTGATTCTTATTGATCTTGAAAAGGGGTCTTGACACCAAAGTACGAAATAACTATTAACCGTTTCCGACTACTGATAGAATATAAGATTTCAGACGTCTATTTCAGGTTAACAGAAATTGACAGAAATCTTATTTCCATTTGCTCAATGAAACATGAACGTGCGAAACAATTAATTCTACGTCATCAAAGGCTTTCGGTGATAAATATTTAATATTCAATTGTCACATGTATATATTTCCGCATTGAAATGCATATACATTGTGAAAATCTTTACACTCAACGATGTATTACAAAGTTGAGACTAGGAAAAAATTCAGACGAATAAAGAATTGATTAAATTGCTTAAAAATACATAAGAATTCATTAGTCTTTTGGCGCTATTGAATTATTCCATCCTTGTCATTCCTATTTTTCTGTATATATGAGAATGTTTTCCATGTCAAGTGATTGACTAGTCATTCTGTTTCCGTTATCTTATTTGCACACAATTCAAGTCACTTTTACTATAACCGCCCATATATGAATAGAACATTCCGTCAATCCATCCTGAAAATTAAGCGAAAAATATAGCCCGGAAATTTTACTTAATGGATTAAATTGGTACTTATTAGTGTATTTATTAATTATAGAAAGCCAATATTGTATATGGGGGATAGTCCCGTTAAACGAAAGGTAACAGCATGTACGTTAATGGTTCGTTATCTGTGTGCCTTAGTACTCTATAACTTGCTTTCATGCGTGTTAACTTCTTTATATGTATATGCATGTTATGTATGCGTGTTTGCGTGTGCTCACACGTGTACGTATGCTTCATGCGTACTCTAAACTGGGGAAAGTTGATACTTTACATATATATTGCGTGAATTCAATATCATGATAAATACATGTTTTATAAAAATTGTAAGAATCAGAATATACCATATTTACAGGAAACATTCTGTGAAGCAAGGGTGTTAGTATAAACCGTTTCAATACGTAAGCGGTATCGGTAATTGAGTCTGTAGTTGCGAAAGAAATTGCGGTAATGATTTGAAGATGAACAATATTCACAGTTGGATCGATTAGCAGCAACAGCAATATCTGCCAACGCACCTGCTAATTTAAAGGGGAAAACCTGAGTTTTCGATCAAGATGAGAGTAATAAGCCGTGAAATTATTTGGAGTTTTTATAACATCTCAGAAGAAAGAATCCATATTTGAATTACAAATGCAATATATTTTTTGGACATTACAAAACATTACGTTCTCCGTTGTTTCTCTATTTTTATCACTGCTGCAGACGTGTGTCCTATTGATTGACTAAGCGCTTACAGAATTTGGCGGTAGCCTTATTTTATGTGACTTAGAGTATAGACCGTTTTGTGTATTACGTTTGTAGATGCAAGTACAGACAGATGTGGATTGAATTTGGAAACAAAGCAAGGAAATGTTATGGACCTGGATAAAAGTATTGGTGTGCATGTGTACATTGTGTATACCATGTTGTCGAGGGGAAATGGAGAATCTCCCAAGGTTTGTATTATTCTTAAGAATCTGTACAATGATTTAAAGCGGAGTTCATAATCATCACAAATGCAGGCTTACCTGTATAATGCAGTACTAATTATGATAAGTGGATCTGCTATGTGTAACTTATCCCGAAATAATTCTTTGCTGACAACCTCCAAGTTGTTTATTCATGGTTGTCTTATATCGCCTTCCGAAGTATTTCATATCGGCATCTGGAGGATGTAGGGATATAATATCTGTACAATAGATCTTATCCACGGAAGTAATGGCTATTCAACATTATAAGATAAAACATAAACGGACATCTTGCATGTACATCCGGTTGGTCTGCTTTCATTTGAGTCTCAGACCTTTTAGAATAAAGAGGGAGACCTTTTTATCTGAACTACCAGGACTGGTTTCCATACAGTCACCAAAACAAAATCGTCATAAAAAATGTCACTTTTACACAGGCTATATGATTTTATATCCGACCATGATTCTATCTTATCGTTTTTATATCTTAAGATTCAAACAATACATACTTAGAGATACGCTGAATAGATATATTTTAACTGAGATATCAAATAGTTTAAGACGATTTGACAATCTCTATTTCAAGGGTTAATTAGGCGAAGCCAGAGTTTCTTATAGTGTCCTTACATCACTAATTTGTGGTCATTCGACGGTATACGTTGGTGTATCCATATAAGTCAAAGATTCTTGCGTGAGACGTTTTAAGTGTGATTTAATTTTATCCACAATACTTAATTCTCATAATCACCGATTTGTTGGGAACTTTCACTGGCAGGTTGGTTCATATTTATCCATTTTTATCTATTTGCGTAGCCGTACATTCGATTTATAAGTTTCAATTTTCTTTTTTGAATATATGGTTTTTAAAACAATTGAATGATTACTTAGTTATTCTTGATGTATTCAGTATATGCTTTTTTCAAACATACAAGTTTAATAAATTATCATTTTCGTTTCCCAGAATAAAGAACTTACACACAATAACAGAAAGCGAGAATATCTTTAAATGACCATTTAAGTCTCTATACTGCAAACTTTTAAAGTATCAGATATGCCACTTACTTTTATCGAAGGTTTTTTGTTTTTCTCTCTTTGATAAGTTCGAGTCTTACCAAAGCGCAGATGGTTTTGTCTGACATTAAATGCAGACTATAGAAATCGGGGTCATATTGACGTTTCACAGTAGGTGTCATAGATCCCCTATGGTATACCATAAAGTCATTAGCATCAGTAAAACATTCTGCAGCCTTCATCAGCTTGATCACGCCATGGGAGGACGGAACCTCTGTAACACATAGCATAAATCACCGAAATAATAATTTATCTTCTTGCTTTTGCCTTCCTCTTTTACATGTGAATAGAGGCAGCTGTACTCTGTATATACTGTATAAAGGGTTATTTTCGCTCCGTGATATTTTCGCCCAATGTAAGCCTACCTGTAAACAGTTTTGCTAGTTTTTGAATTCGCCCAATCTCGTCATAATTCTATTTCAATGACTTAACCCCATTTTAGATTCGTCAAGTTTTGAATTCGCCCACTGATGATGAGGACAAAAGGGAAGAAAATAAAATGCGGACGAAAATGTCCATGCATACAGTATCTTGATTAAGACTACTCTCACTAAGTATAATGTATCTGATTTCGGAGTCCAGGAAAGCAGGAATTGATTAGATAAATACTTATGTGAAAAATAAATAATTCTTCATACGGTAAAAAAAATCTGGGAGCAAAACAAATACTTGAAGTATCAAAGGAGTTGAATAACTACTTCGATTAATCATGTACGCGTGTCAGAGTACATATTCAAGCTGTCGGTTCCCATGCTTAATAGCCATAACGTATAAAAGTCAAAGATACCAAAGAATCAATCGCCATAAGAATCAGTAGGCTTTATACAAATTTTGCGAATATTGGACAAACACGGACCTCTGACAATCCAGAGGTGGGGTCAGGTGCCATGGAGGAGTAAGCATCCCTGTCAACCGGTCACATCTACCGTGAGTCCTATATCAATATCTGGTAAATGGAGAAATAATATCATAACGATTTAATGATAACATTTGTATATCTCAAATATGCAAAATGTTGATGAAAAACAACAGAATATGACTTTCTCGATGAATGATTTAAACTGTATGTATTTAAAGAATATTGATAAACATTCTCGATTTAGTAAAACTCCCAAATTGATGTAGATATACTTCCTGAATAATTGGGAGAAACGTATTCTCTTCCTATGCAGCAAACACCAGCGATCTTGAATGTTGTCAATACGTAGTACAAGAAAAAACAGTACTTGTGTATTCATACTGTAAATCCAGTTTTATTCGCGAGGATATTATTTTTTGAGTTATTTCGCGCTAACACTTTCTAGCATAATAAGGTTCTCGCTTAATATACTAACCTGACATGAACATACTCCTGTCGATATACACTTTTGAATCAACATGAATACACGCAAAAATATGGCGTCGCGAATTATTAAATAATACTGATTCGCTATAAGGTTCCACGAAGATTTCTCGATTTACATAATTTTATAAATTTAATTTCTTAATGGGTACTACAAAACATTGTATAGCATTTCAGAATTGCATAATTATTTTTTTTAAAATACTTTTTTTCTCAATTCTCAATACCTATTTCCTATTTCGTTATTCAAAGAATCGTCGGGTCGTGGCATTCTATGATAGGGTGTCACTGTAAGTATAGTTTAAATGACAAAGTTAATTGAACAAAGAGAACATAAAAGTAATTCGATCTTTCCTTGATGATATCCAAAAATAATAATGACAATGAAAATCTATTATTTACGAATACACGTAGTTGTATAATCAAAACTGTACCCTAGTGACGTTTTATCATCAGCCACGGAAGCTTTTATTAGTATCTCTGTTTAATTTAAACATGAGCGCGGCGTCTTATTGGATGACACGCCGAAACAGTTGGGTCAAATACACTATGCTACAGAAAATGTTCCGTATTACGATTAAGCTTGGCAGTCGTGGCCTGGTGGTTAGCGTGTCCGACATCGAATCGAGAGGTCCAGGGTTCGAGCCAAAGCCACGGTACGGTTGGCCGACCCTTTCTTTCAGATAAGACTGTATGAACTGAAGTCCCGTGTCACAGTAGGTGCTGGCACTTAAAAGACGCCTTCCGCCCAAGTCTACGGGCATAAGTGCTGAGCATAGGCAAACCTTGTCGCCCCTCAGCGGCACACGATGATAAGGTCTCAATAGAATTGAAATATTCTTGAGTGGAACGTTAAACAACGATACAACCAACCAACCAATGAATAAGCTCATAACATCTGATACTTGTCTTTATCAATGGTTGTTGTTGTGCTATTGACTAACAATTGTCCACCCTCAGCATCCCACTCACTTCACCCTGACTCTTAAGGAAATATCATCAGATGTCAGTGAATGACCCATAATTTGGCCAATATGACTATTGAGCAGTGGGGTTCTTTAACGTTCTGATATCTACTGTGCTACTGGACCTTGCTTTTTACTGTATCATCCGAAGGACATGGACGTCAACTGCAGCGCGGTGCCGATTCGGATTCGAACCCAGGATATCGCGATCAGAGGGCGAGCAATCCCAACACTGAGCCACTGTGGCCCCAGCGATGATTGTTAACTATAAAATATCTTAAGTTAGACCAGGCTTATTGTACACTGTATAAGATGTTAAATGTACAGGAAATAAAGCAAACTAACAGGAGTATAATCCAATGTCCTCCAGAGGGAAGTTTCCTTAGTAGAAATGAATAATGAAACACTCTATTTTCACAAATGTTCGGCCCCTTGGCCTTTTTCAAGTGATCGACGACAGTGATAGTAATTTACATCATGCGCTTATTCTACATCGTACATATGCCATGAAGAGTTTCAATGAAAATGTTTATCATCGTTTACTAACAACGTCACTAATACTGACGTCAC